>JAKFHU010000753.1:0-87644 GCA_023783475.1 Daubentonia madagascariensis
ATTGTGCACCCCTTTTCCACCACTAGACCCCAAGGCAAGGCGGGTGAGCACCTGTATCCCTAGCAGTCTCAACCAGGGGATGTTCCCACGGGGAGGGGGGAATAGTGGTCACTGGAAGCGCTCTTGGATGTTGCAAATTCCCTAATGAATTGGGCAGGGTTATGGGGAGCTGCTCTCATTCAGTCTGTAGCTCTTGAGGTATTTGTTTGTCATGAGAACCAGCAGTTATACCAAATGAGTCACTAGAGCCAGCAACCTTCAAAATGGCCAATCTCTGGGGTACAGGAGGGGTGGAACCTGAAGAGCGGGCACTAGGACCAGCCCATAGCAGACTTGTCAGAGGCCAGATCCGGGGTAGTAAGACCAGATGGACAAGCTGCAAACTCTTTCCAATACACAAAGGTCCTGCTGCTACTGTTCCAGGATCTCATCCCACCTGGAACCCACGGATGCAGCTGTCCCTGGCCACCAAGGGCAAAGCCTGTCTCACCCCAATGGAAGAACCCCTGGGCCGGGGTGGGGCAGAGCTATAGACCCGGCTCACAGCTCTGGCGGGCAGCTTTAAAGATGGCTGCCACCGCCAGCCTGGTGCACAGCAGGGCTCCGATGGTGCCCAGGAGTGCAGCTTTTCTGTGGCCCACGGAGGCAATTGCCAGCAGCCCCTTTGGGCGTGTCCCACTCTCCATTAAACTCCTGTGCTCAGTCCTGCTGACTTCTAGTGGAGCAGTGCCGGTCTGCAGGTTCCCACGCACTGTCCCAGGAAGCTGTATCTCTGCCCAGTCCCTACCCGGCCCTGAGTGGTCTCTGTATATTGCAGCTGAGAGTTCTGTTTGGCTCTTGCAATTGCTTCCTCTCCACAAGGTCTGTTGTCTCCAGCAACAGCTTTGCCCCAACACTGGGCTTGTCCCTGACTGAGTGGATGGGAAGTCTGTGGGGAAGGTGGGTAACTGCTTGCAGGTCAGGTCACACTGTGCTGACCTGGTGAGTGCGTCCTTCCCATGCTCTGGGCTCTAGTGTACTCTGTGCGCTCTCCAATCTTTGTGAAAATTTTGTACCTGTTTTCTTGGGGTGGGCATTCTGCATTGTTTCTCTATAATTCACAATGCTGTTTTCAGAGTGAGTGGTCCGTGCTCGCACGTAGCCAATGACGTTTTTCACCTCCTTCCCTGGGAGCCATGCAGTGGGAAGACTCTATCAGACCGCCATTTTTCCCTCTCCTCGAGAACCTGTCCTTGGGATTTTAATGGGCATGTCCTAGATTGTTTGGAGTATTATCACTATAACATTATTATGTCTTCTAACTCATGAATGAGGGTGTTTATTTTAGCTTTTCTTTAATTTCTTCCAACAGTTTATAGTTTTCAGCATACTAGTCTTTTATCACCTTAGATAAATTTATTCTTATGCCTAAATTTGTTATTCTTTTTGATGCTATTACAAATAGTATTTATCAAGGATAAAATTGTTCCTAAATGTTTTATTCTTCTTAAGGATTTCCTAAATTATTTTTCTGTTTGCTTATTGATAGCACCTAAAAATACTGCAAAATTTTTAAGGTTGTTCTTGTACAACATTACAATGTACAAAAAGGGATAGTTTTAATTTCACTTCCCCAATTTACTTCTTTTTTTTAATTGCCCAATTTTCTTTTCCTAGAACTTATACAATATAAAATAGAAGTTTGAAATTAGATTTGTCTTACTCCTGATCTGCAGGGGTAAAACGGCCAGTCCTAACTACTGCGTGTGGTATTAGTTATGGGTTAGTCATAAATGTCTGTTATCACACTGACAAAATTTCCTTCTATTTCATATTTGTTAGGTGTTTATTAAAAATGGGGTTGGATCTTTTAAATGATCTTCCTGTATCTTTTGAGAACATCAATTGGGTTTTCCTTCCTTATATAAATGTTGTATATTATCTGATTGATTTCCACATGTTGAATATGTTTGGGTGTCAGTCTGAAGTTTTATGTTTTTTGTGTGCTTTTTCCTGCTTTGATGTCATGGTACTTCTGGCTTCAAAAAATATGTTAGAAGGTGTTTTCACTACAAATTAAATCTCATTACTTGTTATGGGTCTATTCAATTTCACATCTTACTCAGTCAAGTTTGGTTGTTTGTTGTTTTAAGGAATGTCCCATGTCATCTAGGTCAGCAGTCCCCAACCCCCAGGCATGGAGCAGGGTTGTAGTGTGAGGTGGGCATACAGGTAAGTAACCAAAGCTTCATCTGTGTTTGCAACTGCTGCCCATTGCTTGCATAACTGCCTGAGTGCCACTTCCTGTGCAATTGGAAGTGGCATTTGGATTATTTTTGGAGCACAAACCCTGTGGACTGTGCATGTGGGGGATCTGGGTTGTGTGCTCCTTGTGAGAAAATAGTGTCTGATAATCTGGGGTGGAGCTGGGGTGATGACACTCCCACACCCCCATCCATGGATGAATACTCTTCCATGCAGCCAGTCCCTGGGTGCTGAGAAGATTGGGGACTACAGAATTCTAGGTCATATAATTTGTTGGTGTTGATGTGCAAATCTTAATGGTCATTTCTTATACTTCTCTTTATTTCTGGAAGGTCTGAAAGGCCTGGAGAAATGTCCTCACTTTAATTTCATATTTTATAAATTTGAGTTTTCTGTCTTTTATATCATGGTAGATAAACGCTTCCAAATTGTGTTGATGTTTTTCAAAGAACCTTTTTTAACTGATTTTTTTGTTGGTTTTCTATACGCGTTTTATTTATCATTCCTTCCATTATTACTTTTTTCTTTCTTCTGCAACCTTTGGATTTAGCTTGCTCTTTTTTAACATGAAAGTCAATTCATGCAACTGATTTTGATCTTTTTTTGGCATAAACATTTAGAGCTATAAATTCCCCTCTGAATTCTGCTTTTGTTACATCTCATAAGGTTGGTACTCTGTGTTTTTGTCCCCCTTACAAGGCAAATAGATTGTTTTCAAGTCTGATAATATCTGCCTTTTAATTGGAATAATTATTTTATTTATGTCTAATGTCATTACTTGTATAGTTGGATTTGTGTTGTACATTTTACTTTTGATTTTCTATGTCTCTCATATACATTATAAAAATATTTTATTAAAATTATACCATGTATATTATTAAAGTTAAGGTAGAGTTAATTAAAACTAAATTGTTGTAAATTTAATGTTAACTATAATCCCCAGAATACCTAAGCAGCAAATAACTTAAAATTATGAGGAAAAGGAAATGAGAGGGTAATCAAAATGGTACAGTAAAATATATCAATTAACCACAAAAGAAGGCAATGATGGCATTATTTTCAATGTTAATATATTATACTCTCCTATTAAAAGACAGTGACTGGCAGAGAAGAATTTTTCCAACAATGATCTAACTATATATTGCCTACAGGATTTTCACTTTATTTCAAAAGATACAAACTGATTGAAAGTGAAAGAATGGGAAAATATATCCAACAAAAAAAAATCAAAAGACAGATGAGTTGGCCATACTAATACTAGACAATATGGAATATAGAGTTAAGTAACAAACTTGTTAAAGAAGACACAGAAAAACATTATATATTTTTATATATAGGGTCATTTAATTCAGAAGATATGAAATTATAAACATACATATACCAAACAACAAAACCTCAATATAAATGAGGTAAACTTTGCTCATTTATATTTATAATTTTTCTTTGACTCTAAATTATTGATTGGAAAGTTTAATATAACTACTATATTTAATTTTCAGTAATGATAGAACAATCAGATTTAAAAATGAGAAAAAACAGAACACTAACATTGTACAGTCTCAATCTAACAGACGTATAAAATACTCCATTAAGCAATAATAGAATACAGATTTTTTGAAGGGCACATTGAATTATTCTTCAAGAAGATTATACTTAAGGACAAAAATTAAATCTTGGTAAATATAAAATATGAAAAATTTATAAAATACCTTATATTGGAATGGAACAAAACCAAAACACCAAAAGAAAAAAAAAAAGCACTCAATTACAGAATAAAAACAAAAAATTTGCATAGATCTAAAAAACAACAAATCATAAATGACCAAAGTGAAAGTTACAACTAAAATTAGAAAATATTATGAATTTTTTTTTGTGGGGAAATATGGCCAACTAGTGGGGGCTTCCCAGCTCACTGAACCCAAGGAAGGAGGTAGGAAGCATGGAGAACTGCCTGCATGTGGATCTCTGGCCCCCAGGGGACAGCATTGTGAATTAGCTGAGAACTAGTGTGGGACACTTAGCGCAGGGGAAAAAAAAAAAGGTGAAGTGGAGATACACTTGCAAGAATTGGAAAGCATGAGGATATCAGTGGAAAACAGAGCACACAAGTGCTGTGCCCATGATGCAGGGCAATCTGAACTGGGGAAAGATGCCCACCACCCCTACAGACATCCTGCCTGCTCAGATAAGGACACGCCTGGAGTCAGTGCAAAGCTGTTGCACTGGGCAACAGGCTCTGTGGAGAGGAGAAAATTGCCAGAGGCAGCCTGAACTCCCCAATGCACTGAGTCTCACTGGGACAGGGCGGGTCTAATCTGAGTTGCAGGTTCCTGTGGCTGAACACTGGAACTTGAAGATGGGCACTTCCCCCCTATAAATCAGTGGGACCATGGCACAGGGGAATTGACAGGAGAATGGGAATTGACAGGAGAATTGACAGGGCTCTGCCCTGAACAGCTGCTGGCTCCCACTTCTGCTGCCTTTGCAGTAGGCTGGGAAAGCTGCATTTTCTCCCTAGTCCACCAGCACCTAACAGGCAGATTGCAATGTATTGATTTGTGCTGATTGCCCTGCTGCAGCTGCCATCTTTGATTTGGGCTGTTTGCTATCCAGCAGCTGCCATCTTTCACTTGGGCCATCTCCTTTCTAGCAGCTGCCATTTTTGATTTGTGTCATTTGCCCTCCATTGGCCACCATCCTTGATTTGGGCCATCTGCCCTCTGACAGCCAACATCTTTGATTTTTTTAGTCTCCTCTTATGTAGTGGCCATCTTTGGGACTCTTCATAGGAGATCCTATTTGGAGACTTGGTTTCAGGCCCCACCCCACAACCAGCACAAGAGCTTGCACGCCAGGGTATAGCGGGCCCTGCCAAGGGCAGCTGCCGGCAGATGTTCCCTCCTGCCTACTCAGTGAAAGCCTGGGACAGCTGCATTTCCTTTTTGGGCAATAGGTGTCTAAGAAGCAGTTAGCAATCTATTTATCTGAGCTGTCTGCCAGGTTGCCTCCAGTGGCCAACATCTTTAGACCTCTCCCATTGGTGATCCTGTCTGGATACTTGGTGTCAGGTCCTACCCCACTCCTGGCCCAAGGGCTTGCATGCCAATGTATGGTGGGCCCCACCCTGAGCAGCTGTGGGCAGCTGTTCCCCTCAGGCTCTGTGAGAGGCCAGGAGAGCTGCATTGTTCTGCACTGATGACTGGTGCCTTAGAAGCAGAGGGCAATCTATGGATCCGGGTCACCTACCGGGTCACCTCTGCCATCCTCAGGCCACTTTGCTTGGAGGTTCTGTTTGGAAACTCAGTTTCAAGCTCTATGCTTCCCCAACCTAAGGGCTGTCCTGCTGAGGTACAGCAGGTTCCACCCTAAGCAGCCCCCAGTAACCACTTCTGGGGGCTCTGTGTGGGACGAGGAGACCCACATTTCCTGTGTGGATGACCAACATCTGTGGGACTCTGGTGCCTAAGAAACTGATTGCAACCTATTAACCTGGGTCATCTGTCTGGTTGCCCCCTGTGGCTGCCATCTTCAGGCCGCTCCACTTGTAGGTTTGGTTGGGAAACTTGGTTTCAGGCTCCACCCCACTCCCAGCCCAAGGACTCTCAAAACAGGGTGCAGGTGGCTAGGCCCCAGCACTTCCTCAGGCCCTGGGTGGAGTGAGGAGAGCCAAGCCTTCTGAGTGGCAGGCCTGCATCTGCAGGTCCCTATAGCCTAAGATGTAGATTGCAACCTACCCACCTGAGCCACCCTTCCAGGCCTTAGCCACCTCCTGCTTCCCAGGTCCTGAACCCACCCCCCACTTCAGGTTGGCTTGCCATCTGCACACTCCCAAGCATCTGGAGAGTCCTTCTACCTATAAAAGCCCAGAGATACCTGCTGTCAGTGAGCTGGAAGCTTTCTGTGGAAATAACACCAGGTTCCTAGCACCGCTGGCATTCATCCCATATCACAGATTCGAGTCAGTCAGCAAGCACCATGTTGCTTCTCAACCACCCAGGCACCTTTGCGCTCCCCAGGGGCCTTCAAGTGCCCTGGTCTTGGCCAGCTCACCCACACATAGACATTTCTCTTCTTTGACCCAAACTACAGAAACCACAGGAATCCAGTGGGTTCTGGGGCATCCTGCACGACTCCTGAGCCTGATTATTTTGTATGGTCAGCCTCACAGAGAAAGGGTTGGTGATGACCAGAGGGTAGACTTTCCCCCAGATGGAATCTTTTTGCTCCCCTTCCCCTTCCTTTCCCACAGCTGCAGAGAGAGACAAGAGAGCTGCCACGCAGAGGCTACCACAGGGAATGGGGCTCAGAACTTCCCTTCTGGGGTCTGGCAGTGGTGTAAAAGGTGTATGGACTGTTAGTGCCCTGCTTTCCAGTCCCTCCCAGCTGCTACTTACATGGCAACCCTAACAGAACAAGAAAGGCCCCAAGGTGGTGGGGCTTTGAACCACTGTGGGCACCCCATGGGTGATATGGGACCAGCATTCTTTTCCCTGGCATGGTCAAGGATTGATCTCCAGGGTCCCATAGACAAGCCCATAGACCAGATCCCATATACCCTGGTCTTGAACACATTGCCCAGGGGCACAGAGGAGATATTTGTGAATTTGACTCATGAAGTGCAGGTGCCTGCAGGAGCAGAACAGAGGGCAGAGCATAGTTTGGGTCCTAGCTGTGGTGAGCTAGTGGGGAACTCCTCCTGCCCTAGGAGGGCTGTGCTTCCAGTGAGGCTGGGACACTGACTCCTTGCCTGCATCTCAGTCACTGGAGAGCTCAGCTCACTTCAGGTCCTACCTACAGACAGAGGCTGGGGAAAAAACTGAGAAATAGGAGAAGATTGAAAGGAGCAAGGCCTTCTCCAGACCACTGGATTGTGGGTCTCAGACAGTGCCACATACATATGCAGACTCTGGTTAAGTGGGGCCACTTCAGCCCCACCCCAGTCAGCTGAGTCCAGAGGTGGGTAATGGTCCTTTAACCTTGGCATATCCCTTAACAACTGAGGAGCCTGAGGGCAGGCTTACCCAACCTAACCCAGCCCAGCCTCATTTCCTCACTCACCTATGTTGTGGTGGTGAATAAAGGACTCACCTGGAAGTCCCAGGGCACCACCCACCACTGGGGGCATCAGAGTCTTCCCTCATAAGGAACTAGAGTTGATCACAGAACCCAAAAGCAACATTGCAGCTTGTTCCTTCCAGCAAGTGCCACCTGCTGAAAGGGAGGTCAAATTGCATACCCTTTTACTGCACCTACTGACTCATCATACAGGGGGTGGTCAGTTCTCACCCTCAAGCACCAACTACTGGCTCAGAGTTTAAACAGGGTGTGTCATTATATAAATAAAAGAAAATAAATAAGAAGCAACACCTGCAGCAGATGAGAAGAAGCCAGTGAAAGAACTCTGGAAATACAAGTAATCAGAGCAAAATGTCACCCCCAAAAGGGAACACTGGCTCCCTAGCAATGGACACCAACCAAAGGAAGAATATAGAAATGACAGATGTAGAATTTCAAGCATGGATTGTAAGGAAACTTAATGAACTACAAGACAAAATAGAAATCCAACACTAAAACAATACTGGAAATGCATGAAAAATTGACTAAAGAAATTGAAATATTAAAAATCAAACTGAACACCTGGAAATGAAATATTATTTAAAGGAATTACACAACACAATGGAAAGCCTCAAGAACAGGTTAGATCAGGCAGAAGAAATAATCTCAGAGCATGAAGACAACACCCTTCAATTAAACAAGTCAGTCACAGAGATAAAAAGGGGAATGAGCAAAGTCTACAAGAAATGCCAGATTACACAAAAAGACCTAACATAAGAATCATAGGCATCCCTGAGGGCAAAGAAGAAAATACACAGGATTGGGTAATCTATTTGAGGGTATAATTAAGGAAAATTTCCCTGGCCTTGCTAGAAATCTAGATATCCAGGTATAAGAAGCTCACAGGATTCCTAGAAGAGTCAAAACAAAGAGAAATACAATACGACACATAGTTAAAAGTCTAGCCAAAATAAATATGAGAGGTGCTCTTATGAGCCATGAGGCAAAAGCAACAGGTAACTTCCAAAAGGAAAACCTGTCAGACTAACAGCACACTTCTCAACTAAGACCCTCCATGCCAGAAGGGATTGAGACCCCCCTCATCAGCCTTCTCAAACAGAATAACACCCAACCTAGAATTTTGTGTCCTGAAAAATTAAGTTACACATATGAAGGGGAAATTAAGACTTTAGCAGACAAGCAAACACTCAGGGAATTTGTTAAGACAAGACCTGCCCTGCTGGAATTTCTCAGAACTGCGTTATTCACAGAGCACCACAAGAAACACCAATTTAAATTACCAAAAGCCAAAGGCTGAAGTCCAGATACCACAATGGCTAAAGAGATAAAACAAAACAACAACGTTCATCTTAACAGGATGAACAAAAATCCACTCCACTTATTAATTCTCTTAATAAATGTGAATGGCTTCAGGTGCCCACTGCAAAGATACATATGAGTCAAATAGATAAGCATACAGAAGCTAAGTATCTGCTGTCTTCAGGAAACACATCTAAGTCACAAGGACACATACAGACTTAAGGTGAAGGGATGGAAAACAATTTTCCATGCTAATGGAAACCAGGAGAAAGTAGGAGTAGCAGTTCTCATAACAGATAACTTATTGTTCAAATTAACAAAAGTAGTGAAAGACAAAGATGGTCACTATATAATGGTAAAGGGAACAATTCAACAAGAAGACATAACAATCTTATATATTTATGCACCTAAAACAGGAGTGCCCAGATTCATAAAGCAAATCCAACTTGATACAAACAAAATGATAGACAGTAGCACCATAATAGCCAGGGACTTCAACACCATGCTGACAGAACTGGACAGATCCTCCAAACAGCAAATTAATAAACAAACAAGGGACTTTAATAGAACTCTAGAACACATGGGCCTAAGAGACATTTACAGAACATTCTACCCAAACACCACTGAATATACATTCTCCTCATCAGCACATAGGACATTCTCTAAGATTTATCACATCCTAGGGCACAAAACATGTCTGAATAAATTTTAAAAAATAGAAATTATACCATGCATCTTCTCAGACCACAGTGGAATACAATTAGAAATCAATTCCAACAGTAACATTCATCTCTACACAAAGTCATGGAAACAAAACATCTACTGCTGAATGATGTTCAGGTCAAGGAGGAAATTAGGATGTAAATTAAAAGATTTTTTGAAATAAACAATGGGGACACAAGCTACCAAAACCTGTGGGACACAGCAAAAGCAGTCCTGAGAGGAAAATTCATAGCCATAAATACCTACATCCAGAAGATGGAAGGATCAAAAATCAACAATCTAATAAATCATCTCAAAGACCTGGAAAAGGATGAGCAAACCAATCCCAAACACAGGAGAAGAAAAGAAATAACCAAGATAAGAGCAGAACTACATGAAATCGATAACAATGATCTATACAGAAGATTAAAAGAACAAAGAGTTGGCTCTTTGAAAAGATAAACAAAATTGACACACCTCTTCCTAGAATAATGAGAAGTAGAAAAGAAAGGACTCTAATAAACTCAATAAGGAATAATAAAGGAGAAATTACAACTGATAACACAGAAATACAAAATGCCATCTCTAAATACTATAAAAATCTCTATGCACACAAACTTGAAAATGTGGAGGAAATGGAAACATTCTTAGAAACACACAGCCTCCCTAGGTTCAATCTGGAAGATGTAGTTTGCCTGAACAGACCAACATCAAGTACTGAAATTGAAACAGTAACAAAAAACCTTCCTAAAAAAAAAAAAAAAGCCCTGGACTAGGTGGTTTCACACCAGAATTCTACCAGACCTACAAAGAAGTTCTTGTGCCTATTACACAGAAATTATTCCACAAATTCAAGAAGGAAGGAATCCTTCCCAATACGTTTTACAAAGCCAACATCGTCCTGATACCAAAGCCAGTTAAGGACCCAACAAGAAAAGAAAACTACAGGCCAATATGCCTTATGAATAGAGATGCAAAAATTCCCAATAAAATACTAGCAAATTGAATTCAGCAGCTCATGAAAAAAATAATCCATCATGACCAAGTGGGCTTCATCCCAGTGATGCAGAGGTGGTTCAACATAAGCAAATCTATAAATGTAATCCATCACATAAATAATAGTAAAAACAAAAATCATATGATGCCCTCAATGGATGCTGAAAAAGTATTTGACAAAATTCATCACCCTTTTATGATAAGATCACTTTAAAAAATAGGCATAGACAAGACTTACCTCAAAATGATAATAGCCATATGCTACAAACCCACAGCAAACATCATACTGAATGGGGAATAATTGAAAGCATTCCTGCTTAGAACTGGCACCAGACAAGGATGCCATACATCACCACTTCTATTCCATATAGTGCTGGAAATCCTAGTTAGAGCAATCAGACAAGAGAAGAAAACCAAGGGCATCCAAATGGGACCAGAAGAGGTCAAAATATCATTCTTTGCAGATGATATGATCTTATATCTAGAAAACCCCAAAAACTCTACCATGAGATTACTGGAATTTATAAATAAGTTTAATAAAGTCTCAGGATACAAATTCAATGCACACAAATTAGTACCATTTATATACACAACAACAGTCAAACTGAGAACAAAATCATAGACTCAATAACCTTCACAATAGCAACAAAGAGATAAAATACCTAGGAATATATTTAACTAAGAAGGTGAAGGATCTCTGTAGAGAGAACTATGAAACACTGAAGAAAGAAATACCAGAGGATGCAAACAGGTGGAAAACCATACTGTGCTCATGGATTGGTAGAATCAATATTGTTAAAATGTCCATACTAACCAAAGTGATCTACAGATCCAATACAATCCCTACCAAAATACCAACAGCAATTTTCACAGATGTAGAAAAAATAATTCTATGCTTTGTATGGAACCAGAGAAGACCCTGTATAGCCAAAGCAACCTTAAGCAAAAAGAACAAATTGGGAGGCATCAATCTACCAGACTTCAAGCTACACAACAAGGCTATAATAACCAAAACAGCATGGTAGTGGCACAAAAACAGAAACATAGACCAATGGAACAGGACTGAGAACCCAGACATAAAATCATCCTCATATAGACATTTTCTTTTTGACAAAGCAGAAAAAACTTACACTATTACTTACACTATTCAATCAGTGGTGCTGGAAAAAGTGGATAGCCACATATAGAAGACTGAAAGAGGATCCAAACCTCTCACCTCTCACAAAAATCAACTGACAATGGATAATAGACTTAAACCTAATACACAAAACCGTAAGAATTCTTGAAGAAAAAATTGGAAAAACTCTTGTAGACATTGCCTAGGCAAAGTTTTATGAAGAAGACTCCAAAAGCAATCATATTAACAACAAAAATAAACAAATGGGACCTGATCAAATTAAGAAGCTTCTGTGTAGCCAAAGAAACTATTGCTAGAGCGAATAGACAACCTATGGAATGGAAGAAAATATTTGCAAGCTATATTTCCAATAAAGGGCTGATAAGTAGAATCAATACAGAACTCAGGAAAATCAGTAAGAAAAAAAATCAAACAACCCCATTAAACAATGGGCAAAGGAAATGAACAGAAACCTTTCAAAGGAAGATACAATAATGGCCAAGAAAAAATGCTCAATATCTCTAATCATCAGGAAAATTCAAATCAAAACCACAATGAAATATCACTTAACTCCAGTGAGATTGGCTTTTATCTGAAAGTCCCAAATCAACAAATGCTGGCATGGATGTGGACAGATAGGAACACTGATACACTGCTGGTGGCGCTGCAAACTAGTACAACCTCCATGGAAAGTAGTATGAAGATACCTCAAAGAACTAATAGTAGAACCACATTTTGATCCAGCAACCCCCCTACTGGGTATCTACCCAAAGGAAAAGTCATCCTAAATAAACACATCTCTTCTCAAATGTTTATAGCAGCACAATTCCCAATTGCAAAGGTGTGGAAACAACCCAAGTGTCCATCAATGCATGGGTGGATTAATAAAATGTGGTGTATATATACCTTTGGGTACTACATAGCAAAAAAATAATGGTGAACTAAAACCTCTTGTATTATCCCGGATGGCGCTGGAGCCCATTCTTTGAAGTATCTCAAGAATGGAAACACAATCACCACATGTACTCATTGATCAACATTCATTGATCAATCATTGTTACTGGTTGACCAACAATTACGTGCTCATATGCAAGTAGCAATCACTGGGTGTCAGGCCAGAGGGAGGGGAGAGGAAGGAAGGTAAATTCACACCTAATGGCTGTGGTATGCACTGGCAGAGGTTGAGCATGTTTGTAGCTATGACCCAGTTGGTTCATAAGCAATGTATGTAACCTCAATGTTGTAAGCTATAATATTCTGTAATAAAAAATGAATATATAAAAATAAATTTAAAAAGAAAATATTATGAATTAATAAAAATGTGGGCACAACATCCTATGTGATCCAGCAGTACCGCTATTCACAAAAAGATATATAGCTCTAAATACCTACATTAGGTAAAGAAATATAACAAACCAACAAAAAAATTTTACATCTTAAGGATGTAGAAAAAAAGAACATAACTACAAAAAGAAAGAAAATAATATAAATTAGGTGAATATTGATGAAATAGAAAATAAGGAAATAAAATTTACAATATAAAAAGATGAACAGAATTTACAAATCTTTAACTAGATTGATATAGGGAAAAATAATCAAATTTCTAAAATCAGAAATCAAAATGAGAACATTACTAATGACCCACTATGTGTGCTAACAATTTAGATAACACAGACAATTGCTAAAAACATAAATTTCTAAAATAGACCCAATAAAATTAGATCATCTGATATGGCTTCATTGTTGAAGCCAACTGATATTAAAGAAGAATTATAATAACATCAATCCTTTCAAATTTTTCCAAGTAATTGAAAATGAGGGAGTATATTTTAGCCAGTTTTACACTATTTAAGTAACATAAAGACATAATATGGGCTTAAGCCAAGATGGCAGACTAGAGACAGCACTTGTTGGACTGTCCCAGTGGGAAGGTAGGATATCATATTGAGAGGTGAGAAGAGCCACAGCTTAGGTGGATAAAAAAATACAAGCCACATATCTGCTGTCTCCAGGTAATGCACCTTACACATAAGGACTCATTCAGACCCAAGGTGAAGGGATGGAAAATAATTTTCCAGGCAAATGGAAACCAAAAGAGAGCTGGGGTAGCCATTCCTATATCAGATATCATAAACCTTAAAGCAAAAAAGTAAAGAAAGACAAAGATGTTCACTATATAGTGGTGAAGGGAAAAATCCAAAAAGAAAACTTAACAATCCTCTATGTTTATGCATCTAACACAGGAGCACTCATATACATAAAGCAAATCCTGCTAGATCTAGACAACATGATAAATAGCAATACCATAATAGCCAGGGACTTCAACACCCCACTGACAGAACTGGACAGATCCTCCAAGCAGAAAATAAGCAAAGAAACAATGGACCTAAACAGGACGCTAGAACATCTGGGCCTAACAGACATCTAAAGAACATTCCACCCAAACAACACTGAATATATGTTCTTCTCATCAGCTCATGGAACTTTCTCTAAAATTGATTATATCCTTGGGCACAAAAGAGATCACAACAAATATTAAGAAATAGAAATTATACTATGAATCTTCTCACACCACAGTGGTATAAAATTAGAAATCAATTCCAACAGAAACACTTATGTCTACACAAAAACATGGAAATTAAACAATCTATTGCCGAATGGCTACTAGGTCAAGGAGGAAATTCATATGGAAAGCAAAAGATTCTTCGAACTAAGAGATAATGAGGACACAAGTTATCAAAATCTGTGGGATACAGCAAAAGCAGTCCTGAGAGGAAAACTCATCACCTTAAATGCCCACATCCAAAAGACAGAGAGATCAAAAATCAACCAACTAATGAATTGTCTCAAGGAACTGAAAAAGGAAGAGCAAACCAACCCTAAACCCAGCAGAAGAAAGGAAATACCCAACATCAGAGCAGAACTAAATGAAATAGAGAAGAAGAGAACTACACAGATTATTAATAAAACAAAAAGTTTGTTCTTTGAAAAGATAAACAAAATAGGCCGCTTGCTAGATTGACCAGAAGCAGAAAGGTTAGGACTCTAATAAGCTCAGTTAGAAATGAAAATGGAGAGGTCATAACTGATATCATGGAAATACAAAACATCATATTAGAATACTATAATAAATTCTATACCCAAAAACATGAAGACATGGAGGAAACAGAATAATTATTAGAAACACAAAAAATCCCTAGGCTCAATCAGGAAGAAATAGAATTTCTGAACAGACCAATATCAAGCAACAAAATTGAAGCATCCATAAAAAAATCTCCCACCAAAAAAAAGGCCTGGACCATAAAAGTGCATACCTGAATTCTCCCAAACCTACCAAGAAGTGGTACCTACATAGCAAAATTGAAAGTATGGAATCCTCCACAATTCATTCTATGAAGCCAATATGACCTTGACACCAAAGCCAGGAAAGGACACAAAAATTTGCATAAATGAATATAGACGCAAAAATTCTCAATGAAATCCTAACAAACTGAATTCAAATGCACATTAAAAAATAATTCATAACCGTAAGGTGGGCTTTATCCCTGAGATGCAGGTTTGGCTCAACATACACATCTATAAATGTAATTCACCATATAAATAAAAGCAAGAGTAAAGACTATATGATCCTTTCAATAGATGAAGAAAAGACTTTTGACAAAATTCAGCACCCTTTTATAAGAATGCTTAACAATATTGGCATAGATGGCTCATACCTCAAAATTATTAAAGCCATATATGATAAACCCACAGCCAATATCATACCAAACAAGGGAAAATTGAAAGCATTTCCACTTAGAACTGGCACCGGACAAGATTGCCTACTATCTCCACTTCTATTCAACAGTGCTGGAAGTCCTTGCCAGAACTATCAGACAAGAGAGAGGAATCAAGTGTGTCCAAAGAGAGACAGAAGAGATCAAACTTTCACTCATTGCTGACGATATGATGTTATATCTAGAAAACCCCAAAGATTCAAACAAGAGAATCTTCGAATTGATAAATGAATTCAGCAAAGTCTCAGGATGCAAAATCAATGCACACAAATCAGTAGCCTTCATATATGCCAATAACAATCAAGTCGAGTAGCAAATCAAAGATGAAATAACTTTCACAATATGATCAAAGAAAATTAAATATTTAGGAACATATATAATTAAGGAGGTGAGAGACTTTATAGGGAGAACTATGAGACACTGAGAAAAGAAATTGCAGAGGATATAAATAGATGGAAAACCTTACCATGCTCTTGGGTTGGTACAATCAACATTGTTGAAATATCTATGCTACCTAAATTGATTTACAGAATCAGTGAAGTCCCTATCAAAATACCAACACCATTTTTTTGCCAATCTAGAAAAAATGATTCTATGCTTCATATGGAACCAGATAAGATCCCATGTAACCAGAGCAATCTTAAGCAAAAAGAACAAATTGGGAAGCATCAATCTATCAGACTTCACACTATACTACAAGCCTGTAGTAACCAAACAGCATGGTCTGGCACAAGAACAGAGACATAGACCAACGGAACAGGACTGAGAACCCAGAAATAAAACCGTCCTCATACTGTTATCTGATCTTTGAAAAAGCAGACAAAAAAAACATAAACTGAGGAAAAGAATCCCTATTCAATAAGTGGTGCTGGGAAAATTGGATAGCCACATGTAGAAAACTGAAACTAGATCTACACCTCTCACCTCTCTCACAAATCTACTCAACGGTGGATAATAGACTTCAACCTAAGACATGAAGCCATGATAATTCTAAAAGAAAACATTGGAAACACTCTTACAAACACTGGCCTAGGCAAAGAATTTATGAAGAAGACCTCCAAAGCAATCACAGCAGCAACAGAAATAAATAAATTGGACCTGATCAAATTAAAAAGGTTCTGCACAGCCAAGGAAATTATTAGAGCAAACTGACAACCTTCAGAATGGGAGAATATATTTGCATGCTACACATCTGATAACAGGCTGGTAAATAAAAAAAATAAATGTAATACCAGTCAACCATATGTTCTTTGGATTGGGGTCATTATCTCAAGGATAGTCATCCTGATTGACTTATTTACAAAGGCCTGCTTGCCTACGAAACATCTCCTCTGAAATGGTATCCCAGTAGTGTCTGCTTCTCCATTCATAAGCATTCTTGATACCCACAGCTCCCAGCCCTCCCTCAATTAGGGAATAACTCAGCATACCTTCATACAACACCAACACTTTGCAATGGACCTTTGATGTTGAATTCAGTGTGGTCTCCCAAAAGTCCCAGTATACCATAATCCCTGGACAAGCCAACATCATTATTGAGTATCTCGTGGCCTATATATTTCTCTATTGGGTGGCTGTTTTCAGACAGATTGCCTTTCCGAATTTAAACCTCAAAGAAAGGCAAGAAAGGAGAGAGTACATAATATTTATTGTCTTGTCTTTCCTGACCAAGATAGTGATAGCATTCATTTGTACTATACTAGCAAAAATAGCTGGTGAAATACAGATGAAAATTAATGACCTGTAGCAAACCACATGGATGAATCTCATACATACACAGTGTTAAAACTATAAAGAAAAGATAGGAAGTACTTAAAATAAAAGTCATGGTAGTAACTACCTTTATGAAGGAAAGGAAGTGGTGGCAGTGTTAAGGAATATCTGGATTTAAATTACATGCTTCATTCATTATACCATAAATTTATCTTTCGTAGTCTTTTCTATGTATTACTTCAAAATAAAATAAGATTTAATAAAATAAATGGTCAAATACCTGATCCTACTCAGAGAAGATACAGATATCATCACTTGAAGTGTAATTGATCACCACATGGGAAGAATTTTGAATTCTACCTAAAATGCAGAGAGGATTCTCCCTCTATCTGAGTATTTATCAAATAATTGTTGTCTAGGGCAATTTTCTGATCTCAAATAACACTATTAGCCATCCAAAGAGATAATAATACAGGAAGCACTCTTCCCCCTACCCTACGGTTATTTAAATCGAATTGAGTAAATTGGAAGGACTAGAATAAATGGCTTTTTAGGGTACCGAGTTTGATTCTTTAACAAAGAAAAATAGAATATGTCATTAGAATATAATAGAATAGCAGTTACTTTTCAACAGACATGTTTTAAATAAATTCATATCAACTTAATGTGCACTTTTGTTACACAAACATTTTCTCTCTTAACTACACTGTTCTTTCCTAGCACAAGGAGTTCTGAGACAGGTGATGCTTAAAATTGAAATTTGATTTAGGATTAATAAAAAGAGTGACCCAGAAATAACACCAAGTTCTAAGTGATTAAAGTGTAAATGACCCATACCAAAAAATTGTTCCCTCTACCTTCCTTATATTTGTTTTCTCCAGCTTCCTCTGCCCAACACTCTCACCTTCTACCCCATAATTGCCCTGCCTTGGAAGCTTTTATTAAAATCTTGCCATTTACCAAGAATGTGTAATTTTTGAATGAAAGGGAGGTAAGTCACGAAATGTTAAGAACAGGTTTGGCAAGCTGCCCAAGTAGGTAGGGAATACAGGGATGGAAGAAATGGTGAGTGGGACAGAAAGGTCTTGGTGGAAGTTATGATTAAACTAAGTCTTGAAATATAGTGGGTGTATGTCAGCAAGTTAAGGGTATTCCAGACAGCTGTGTCATCATAAGCAAATCTACTGAGACATAACGTAGCAAGGCATGTTGGGAGGTCTTGCCTAAATAAGACTGCTTGGCAAGGTAAGTGAGGAAAAGGAGACAGTGGGAAATGAAGGTAGAGAAGTACAACCAGGACTCAAACCCATGTTTGTCTGGCTCCAGAAAGCACATGTTCTTAATCACCTGTCACTTAATCCTAACTCAACAGGCAAGAGCTAGATCACATAGGGCAACCCAGGCCACATATTCAGGGTGATAATGCAATCAAATGTACTTCTAGAAGCTGATTCAGGAGCCCTGTGGAGTGTGGAGGGGAACAGGGTGGAACTAGAAGCAGAGACATCTGCCAGGGGATTTTGTATTAAATAGTAATTTACTGAGGCAGAAATAGGCAGGACGAGCAAATGCAGCCATAGCAGAGATGGAAAACAAAATAAAAATCCACAAAGACTTCTCTGTCTTTGGCCCGTTTCCCTGGGAAGCATCATCACCGCTTTGCACAAAATTTGGGGTATTTTTTGTGCAAAATTGGGAAACACTATTATGGCATGAGTTTGGCATCTTTTTTACTGTTCTTTCAAGTAATTATTTACATATCATCTCTCATGACTGTGTCTATGCGTCCTCATGCAAATCATGAATCATACTATAATTATGAAATCATATGTTATGAAATCATACTATAATTTGCTAAAGTCTTTCCTTTTTTTCCTATAAGCAACATGGAACATATTATAATAATATTTGTAAATGTATAAGATTTATCCAATTGAAACTGGATGTGTCCAAATTTCTACCAGCCACCTAGGTCCCAGAGTTAACCACTGTATACATTCTGTTACTTGTGCATCTCTCAGAAGGATATTTATCACAAGGAAGCAAACACAAACACATGCACACATATATATATTTTGGAGGGACAAAGGGTAGCCTACCATATATGGTTCTTCAAATTTCTTTTTTTATTAAATGCATCCAAGACAGAATTCCATGTAAGCACATTTAAAGAGCTACTTCATTATTTTTTGATAGAGTATTTATTCCATTGTGTGGATGTACTATAATTGATCGTAAGTCACCTTGTATTGATAGACATGTGATTTATTTTCATTCTTTTGCTCTGTAAACAAAGCCATACTCAGTTTTCTTGAATATTTACCTTTCATACACAGGAAGTTATATCTGTAGAATAACAATTCCACTCCTGGCGTGGAATTGCTAGATCAAAGATTACTTGCATTTTAATTTTTGTTGACTTTACCAATTTCCCCTCAGAAAAGTTACGTATGATTTGAAAATATGTTTCTAACTATATAAGCTCATATTTCATTGACTTTTGGTACATATACCAAAAACAACATGGAATTATAAATCCCAGTAACATTTCCAAACTTTGATTATGTTTTACTGTACAGCTGAACTACAAATTACTCTATAATCACTAATATAATGATTCCAGTGATTCTCAACTGGGAGGGATTTTGCCCTCTACAGGACATCTGGCAATGTCTGGAGACATTTTTAGTTCTTAAAACCTAGAGTGAGGGTGAGGTTCAGCTCTGTAGTGGGTAAAGGCCAGGGGAAAAGGGAAATATCTCACAATGCACAGGACAGGCCCCATTAGAATTATTTGGCTCAAAATGTCATTGGTGCTAAGGTTAAGAAACCCTAATATAAAGCAAAGTAAACAAATAGTATCTACATTGTTTCATTGTAAATAATGAGACTTCAACTTAACATGTTGCTACAAACCACCACAGTGTAAAGCAGCAGTCCCCAACCTTTTTGGCACAAGGCACCAATTTCATGGAAGACAATTTTTCCACAGATGTGGGGGGAGGCAAAGCTCAGGCAGTGATATAAGTGATGGGGAGCAGCTGTACATACAGGTGAAGCTTCACTCACTCGCCTGCCGCTCACCTCCTCTTGTACCACCTGGTTCCTAACAGGCCACGGACTCGTACTGGTCTGCAGCCTGGGGGTTAGAGACCACAGCTATAAAGTAGTGGAAATAAAAACATAAAAAAAGAAAAAATTATAATTAGTTTATCATCTTCACTTAAGAAATTACTCCCCTGATATTGTGAGAATATTGGGTAAACTGAATCAGAAATTATATCAAACATGTATACTTGAAAAAGGCAAAAGTCAAAAGATGGTGAAAATTCCAAATCAGTCATAGAAAAGGAGGGTAAGAAGGTCAAAAAAGAGCAGTTAGAAAATGGAGGCATGATTCATTACAAAAAATGAACTGGCATTGTTAAGCATTGTGTCAGACATAACAAATAACAAGAGAAGTTTCTCTGAAAACTCACAGAGGACCAAAAGAATCAATGTCTCTTGATGAGTGAATAGTGTAACTAGAAAAAAAAAAGGAAAATATTTGGAGTCATTTTGTGCCTAAAAAAATTGTTACATTTTTGTGTAATAATTTTTGTTTAATCTAGGAAAGATGGCATATTTGTTTTCTACCGCTATATATCAAAATATCCAAAATTTAGCAACTTAAAACAACACCCACTTATTATTTCAGTGCTGTAGGTTTGGAGTCTGTCATGGCTTAGCTTGATTTTCTGCTTAAAGTCCCACAAGTATGAAATTGATGTGTCAGTCTGGATACATTCTCATATGGAGGCTCAAAATAAGCCACTTTTAAGCTCACTCATTGAAAGATTTCAAGGCCACCAAAGAGTTTACTTATGAATGATTTGTTAGGGCAGTCATCTGAAGATGGCTAAGGTCTTTTGCCTTTCCCTGGCTAATAGACAATGTTTGACACAAAGTATAAAGTAACAGCTATTTATTTGCAAGTGAATGTGGGATTCAGCCTCCAGGATCAACTTTCCCTTCCATATAAAGAGTTTAGGGACACTGAAGGGTTTCTTTTAGTTATTATTTTTATTTGCATAACCAAATCTTGTTTCTTGTTTCCTATATGCAATGCCTACTTCTAAGTCTTTTGTTTATTGATTCATTTAGTCCCAACAATGACCTTGTGTAATAGGAGCCATTTCATGAATGAGGTATCTAAGATTCAGAGTAGTCAACTTGTTTGAAACACATATATGCTTAAGATATATACTCTTATATGTTAATTTCTCCTTTCATTGTTTCTGCTGGTAAAGAAGGAATATTGTTAGAGATTAAGTGGTAAAAATGAATAAATATATACACTGAGATTAAATTCTTCAGAATATCTCTCTGATATTCCCCACTGGAGTAGGCCAAACTGAACTTAGTCTTTATTGTAAATAATAGTGCCTTTATGGAATTTCTACCTGTTCTGCCTATTAGCATCCAGTTATTTTATGCACATTCTACCTTACACCTTTAACTTTTTAAATTAAAATATTTCAAGAAAAGCCAACTTCATGCTCTCTATTTCTTACTTTATGCTTTATTCCCACTAGTTGCTAGAGTGATCATTCTGGAGGACACTATTATTTTAATAAGACATGACATAATTTAACTATACTTGTAATCCAATAGTGAGAATACTTCACTCAACACTAGAAGGTTGTGTTAGCTCCTCCATTTTAAGCTTTTTAAAATACAGATAGAAATCTCAACAGGAGTTGGTAAACTATATAGCTCATGGAACAACATATATTTTTGTAAATAAAATTTTATAAGAACACAGCCATGTTTGTATGCTTACTGTTGTTTAGGCTGCTTTCTTACTATGAGAGGGTTAAGTGGTTGTGATTTTTCTGCCCTTTTTCAGAAAAAAGGTATGCTGGCCATGATACAAAAGGAGGATTTTAGAGGTGCTAGTGTTATATTTGTATCAAAGAAGAGACTGGAAATACTTTGGCCTTCCAACACGTGTCAAAATACATACTACCCCATGCTCACTGGGTTAGTTTTTCAGCCAGCATCATTGCCACAAATTTATCAAATGTGTGTTTCCTACGATTGTCTGAGGGCTATAAGAGTGGCCATGGAGTTTCAACATTATGGTGTTTGCATCAGATTATAACTCATTTCCTGCCTCTATATGCCTTGTCCCCAACATGTTATTGAATGACAGTCACTACTCCAAACCAATATTGAGTTGTCAAAGAAGTAACAGCTATGACAAAATGTCCAGGTGCAATTCTGCCAAGATTTTTTAACATTTAAATCTTCAAAATACAACTGTGAGTAATGAAATAGAGAGGGCTTTATTACCTATAAATAAACTCAGGAGTGGATACTGCAGAACAAGATGGCCAAATAGAACTCTCCAGTGTTTATCCCCTTCCCCCAGGAACAACAAATTAAACAACATATCCACTCAAGAAAGTGCTTTCAGATGAACCAAAAATCAGGTGACCAAACCAGAACCCGATTTTAACATCATATCAAGGAAAGAGACACTGAAGAGGGCAAGAAGGACAGTCTGGCATTTGCTATACCAGCTCCCCATCCCTCAGCAGCACCATACGAGCACCAGGAGGTGAACGAGTGTGCTTGAGGGAGGGTGAACAAAGGCATTGTGGGATGTTGCAGTGGAACTCAGGGACACTCTGTCACAGAAGAACACAAGGGAGCATTTAAAACAGCCCTGGTCAGAGGGAATCAGCCACACCAGCAGAAGGAAACTAATTTCCAGCTAGCTATAAGACCAAATGACTAAAGTGGCCTGGGACCCAGAATAAATTTGAAAGCAAGTCAGGCCACAAAGATTGCACTTTTTGGGCAATTCTTGTGGCTGTTCTGGACTCAGGGTGAGTGGACTTGGGGTACATATGACCCAGTGGGACAAGAGCTGTGGTAGCCAAGGAAGTACCTGTATTGTCTCTCCTTAAAATCCAGGCAGTGACACTCAGTGGAAGACTCCTTCTGCTTGATTAAAGTAAAGGTAGGGGTTCAGAGGATGTTGTCTTGCTACTTGTTTACCAGCTCAGCCACAGCAAAATAAAGCATCAAACAGATTACCGGAGCCCCTGATGTCAGAAACATCAGATTTAATCTGTGCTGCAGACCAAATTGACCTGATAGATATCTACAGAACATTTCATCTAACAGCAGCAGAACACACATTCTTCTTATTCCCAAGGATACAACATATGTTAAGCCACAAAAAAGTCTTAAAAATTAAAAATACACATAAATACTACATCAAGTGATTTATCTGATCACAATGGGAAAAACTAGAAAGCAATAATAAGTACTTTGGAAATGATACAAAGACAGAAATTAAACAATATGCCCCTTAATGATCAGTAGGTCAATGAAGTAATTAAGAAACATATTTAAATTTTTCTTGGAATAATTAAAACAGAAACAAAATAAACCTAACCTGTGGGATAAAGCAAAACCATACTAAGAGCAGAGTTTATAGCAATAACTACCTGACATTAAAAAAACTAGAAAAACTTTAAATAAACAATCAAATCATGCATCTTAAAGAACTAGAAAAATGAGGACAAACAAAACCCAAAATTAGTAGAAGAAAAGAAATATATATCAGAGCACAAAAAGAAGCAAAAAATACAAAAGATCAATAAAATGAAAAGTTAGTTTTTTGAAAAGATAAGCACAACTGACAAATCATTAGACGAACTAAGAAAAAAGGAGAGAATACCTGAATAAACAAAATCAGAGATAAAAAAGAGACATGACAACTGACACAGCAGAAATTAAAGGATCATTAGAGACTTCCTCTGAGCAACGATATACAAACAAATTGAAAACCTAGAACTCTCACACTAGGCGAAATGGATTTCTAGATACATACAACCTACCAAGACTGAACTAGGAAAAGCAAAAACTCAAATAATAATAAGTAATGGCATAGAAGCAAAAATAAATAGTCTCCAATGAAAGAAAAGCTCAGGACCTGATGACTTCAATGCTGAAATCTGCCAATATTTACAGAAGAACTAATATCAATCCTTCTTAAAACATTACAAAAAATTGTAGAGGAGGAATACTCCCAAACTCATTCCATGAGATCGTAATTGTCTTAACACCAAAACCAGACAAAGATGCAACCAAAAATGAAAATTGTAATCAATATCTCTGATGAACATAGGTAGAAAAATCCTCAACATAATACTAGCAAACTGAATTCAACAACACACTAAGAAGATTATTTATCATGATTGAGCGGGATTCATCTCAGGGATGCAAGTATGGTTCAACAACATACACAGTCAACATAATACATATCAACAGAATGAAGGATAAATACCTTATGGTCATTTCAATTGATGCTTAAGCATTCAATAAAATTCAACATCCCTTCCTGATAACAACTCTGCAATAACTGAATATAGAAGGAACTTACCTCAACATGATAAAAGCCATATATGACAGACCCACAGTTAGTATCATATACTGAACAAAGAAAAATTGGAAACCTTTTGCCTAAGATCTGGAACAAGATAATGATTCACACTTTTACCACTGTTATCCAACATAGTACTGGAAGTTCTACCTAGAGCAATCAGACAAGAGAAAGAAAGGGCATCCAAATTGGAAAGGAAGAAGTCAAATTATCTTTGTTTACAGACAATATGATCATACATTTAGAGAAACCTAAAGACTACAAAAAACTATTAGAACTCATAAACAAATCAATGCGTTGCAGGATACAAAATCAACATAAAAAATGAGTAATATTTCTACATGTCAACAGTGAACAATCTGAAAAAGAAACCAAAAAATTTGATTACCCACTTATAAAAACTACAAATAAAATTAGATAAGAAAAATAGAAATAAATACAACCAAAGAAGCTATAAAACATTGATTTAAAAAATTGAAGAGGACATAAAAAATGGAAAGATATTTCACGCTTGTGGATTGAAAGATTAATATTGTTAAAATATTCTTACTACTCAAAGCAATCTACAGATTCAATGCAATCTCTATCAAAATACTAATGACATTCTTCACAGAAATAAAAATAACAATTTTAAAGTTTTTAATGGAACCACAAAAGATCCAGAATAGCCAAAGCCATCCTGAGCAAAAAGAACAAAGCTGAGGAATCACATTACCAGACTTCAAATTCTACTACAGAGCTGTAGTAACCAAAGTAGCCTGGTATTGGCATACAGACACACGGACCAATGGAACAGAATAGAGAACTCAGAAATAAATTCACACATGTATAGTGAACTTCTCTTTGACAAAGTTACCAAGAACACACAATGGAGAACAATCTCTTCAATAAATGATGCTGGAAAAGCTGGACATTCATATGCAGAAGAATGAAATTGGACCCATATCATGCCATATACAAAATCAAATCAAAATGCATCAAATACTTAAATCTAAGACCTAAAAATATGAAGCTGCAAATCTGCTAAAATAAAAAATTGGGGAAATTCTTCAAGACCTTTGTCTGGGCAAAGGTTTCTTGAGTAAGACCTCAAAAGCACAGGCAACCAAAGCAAAATTGGATAAATGGGATCACATTAAGCTAAAAAGTTTCTGCACAGCAAAGGAAACAGTCAGCAAAGAGATCCCACAGAATGGTGGAAAATGTTTGCAAACTACTCATCTGACAAGGGATTAATAACTAGATTATGTAAGGAACTCAACGCAATAGGAAAAAATCAAATAATATGATTAAAGTTGAGCAAAAAATCTGAATAGACATTTATCAAAAGAAGACATACAAATGCCCAACAGATACATGAAAAAATGTTCAATGTCATTAATAATCAGGAAATGAAAAAAATCAAAACTACAATGACATATGATGTAATAAAAATTAAATTGACTTTTATCATATTAAAATGACTTTTATCAAAAAGACAGGCAATAACAAATGCTGGTGAAGATGTGGATTAAGGGAACCATCATACTTGTTGGTGGAGATGTAAATTAGTGAAATCCATGGAGAAAAGAATGGAGATTCCTCAAAAGACTGAAAAGAGAACTACCATATGGAACAGACATCCTACTGATACACACACACACATATATATACATAAAGAAAATAAGTATGTGAAAAACATATCTGCACTTCCATGTTTATACACAGTAGTCGAGATTTGGAACCAACCTAAGGGTCCATTAACAGATGAATGGATAAGAAAAATATGGCACATATACACAAAGGAATATTATTAAGCTATAAAAAGAAGGAAATCCTGTCATTTTCAGAAACATGGATGGAACTGGAAAACTTCATGTTAAGTAAAATAAGCCAGACACAGAAAGACAAATTTCACATGTTTTCACTCATACATGGAAGCTAAAAATTACAACAATTGATCTCATGGAGACAGAGAGTAGAATAATGGTAACCAGAGGCTGGGAAGGGTAGTAAGAGAGGGGGATAAAGTGGCAATGGTTAATGGGTGCAAAATTATAGTAAGATACAATGAACAAGATCTAATATTTTATAGCACAAGTTGGCTGTAGTCAACAAGTTATTTTATATCTTCAATACCTAAAAGTGTAGAATTGGAATATTCCTAGCACAAATAAATGATAAATGCTTGAGGTGATGGATACCCCCAATTACTCCAAGTTGACTATTACACATTGTATGCCTGTATCAAAACATCATATGTACCCCATAAATATATACAATGAGTATATATACCCATAATAATTATAAATTATAAATAAATAAACTCAAGATTAAAAAAGCTAGGCATTACTATTACATTTTTTCTTCTGATTTTGTGAGCTGAAAGTTTTATAATCACTGTAAACTCATTAGAGTAATACTTTAATTTTAACAATCTCACAGTAAGGAAGCCTCTAGAACATTCTATATGTTAAGACCTGAATTCTTTATATGTTTGATTTCTAGTTTGAAATCTATTGATCAAGAATGCATTTTAAGCTGGGTTGAACGTGGCAGTGGTTGAAAATGAAGTCTTCATTCTCTCCTCCTTTTTAGGATGCTCTCCTATTGGTATGTATGTACCTATGCTGCTTGGGTACAGTTGGAATCCACAAAGATATTATACTATGTGTTCTGGTTAATCCTTGTCCATGCTATTATTGAATAATTAGCCCAGCATTGCTGGATCCCTATCAGAGAACTGAGAGACTGAAAGGTCATGAAGGCAGGGACATGTTCTTACTCTTAACGTGCCTACACACCACTCTTACTGCCTACTACACTTTACATACAGTTGCCGCTCCCTATTATATTTTGAATATCATGAAAAATGTGCAAGCAAATGTCTTTGAAAGTTGTTTATAAAGTTTAAATTATGATTAAAATATAATATAACTCTTTGTGATAGGAGGGCTGTTTTGCTCCTGCCTTTTAAATCAAATTATGAAAACATGCGATTGGTTATGTTAAAATAAGCAGTCCTCTTCCTCTTCCTCTCTTTGTTTTGCGAACTTATTTCCAAGCCAACCATTTAAACTGGATCTCAAATCTGCTTATCAAAAATTGAAGGTGTCCCATGATAACTTGATAGTAGAACGTGATGAGTCATCATCCAAAAAGAGTCACACACCTGAACACTTCACCAGCCAAGGGAGCTACAGAGTAGCTGGAAACATGTTTATTGGTAGTGGCTAGAATTATTGGGAAGTAGTCATTAGTGAAAGCACATGGTAGACAACTTATGTCTATTGTCCTCCAGTTGTAAAAAAGCACATCTCATTCTGTACTTTGTCAGAGCATCAACCCCTACCAGGATCCATTTTGCATAAAATGCAGAAAAGCTGCATCGGGCACCTATTGCTAGGATAAGTCTGCATAACCAACACTCCAAAACTCAGTGGCTTTAAACGTCAATCATTTATTATCCTCCACACATCTGTGAATTAGCTGATTGAATAGCTAAGTTCATTCAGGCTTTTCATTAAGCCATAGGTTGGTTCTAGTTCTGTTCTTTGTGTCTGTTTCCATCCTCTTTGTACATGTGGGCCACCCAGGCCACATTCTTCTCAAAGAGTACAAGAAGACAAGTGCAACTATGCAAGCACATTTCAAGCCTTAGCTTGCATCAGGTGTACTAACTTCCAACACAATAAATATGGTCAAGCCCAAAGCCAGTAGTGCATGGAAGTAGCTGGATGTGGGAAGAAGAAGTGAATATTTTCCAAGCAATCATCTGACCTACCATGCAGCCAATAAAAACAATAACTTCTAAAAATTTTATTTTTTTTAATTTTTGGCAAGAACTGTAGTAAAAACTGTACAATCCTAGTGCCTGGAACAACTAGTATGTTAACAGTGTACTTTCATGCCCTAAAACATGGGTCAGCAAATTGTAGCCACTGGGTCAAATCCAATAGTATATATGACTGCTTTTGAGCTACAATGGCAAAATCAAGCTGTTTTGACAGAACTATGTGGCCCACAGAACAAAAAAGAAATGCTTCTGGTTCTTTACGGAAAAAGTTTTTTGATTCCTGCTCTAAATCATTTCTTTTTATCATTGGGAAATAATAATTTCTATTGCTTTGGATGTTTCCTGATTGTACACTGGGCCAATTAGTACAAATAGTTAAGGGTTGAGAGGTTGTAGTAAATTAGCTGGTTGTAGTAAATTAAAAGTCAATTAAATCTGGCCCTGACTTCAGCCCACTGAGTTCTCTAGGCCTAAGGGCAAAAGTGAGGATTTAAGTAGATTAGAATTACAAATGAAATGACTAAGGCTCATGCCTAGACTCACAAAGCTGACAGGTGTCAGATACAAGAAGCCTGAAACCAGGGACCTGCAAACATTGTCTTTAAAAGGTGAGTCAGTATTTCTGATGTGAGCCATACAATTTCTGTTGCAACTATTCAACTTGCTGTTGCATCAGGAAAGCATAAAGAGAATATATACATGACTGGGTATGGCTGTGTTCCAATAAAGTGTATTTATACAAATTAGTAGTGAGCCAGATTTGGCGTTCATGCTAGATTTGGCTACTTGGCGCTACTCTTAACCACTATGCCATGCTACTGTTCAAAAAAGGATGATATGGTTTTAAAGCATTATAATTACCTTTCAGGGATTATAACAGTATTTAATGAGTTAACAGCTTAATTTTTGCTTTAACACTATAACTTGAAAGTAGTATTATAACTATATTATTTTTGATTTAAGAATGATAAAAACTTATTTTTTATGTATATTAAACTTTCAATTAAAATATATGCAAATAATGCAATGTATGTAAGTCCCCTATAGTGCTAGTATAAGTCTGCTGAAATCATAAGCTTGAGTGTCTCACTTCCACCAATAATGATACCTGTATTGATTGAGCAAATCAGCTGTTATCTTCAAAATTCTCTTTGCCCAAAACATTTTCCTGGTCTAACTTCCTGATGGAAGATAGAGAACAAATCCTTTGTCCCACTAGGCTCTGGCTAGACTGGCATTTGCAATTTTTAGCTGTATTTGGATAAGATAAAAGCACAAAAGGAAATACAATGAATTCAGCTGCAAAAAAGCATTTCTATTTAATTAATGTGCTGTATTATTCTGAGAAGGAATTCAGTATCTAAATAATTATAATCCCATTAATAATTATTTATGATAAATGATACCTGATTGCTATGATCTCATTGTCATTGATAAATAGTGTGGGAAATTTCATTAGTTATATAAACACTGATCAGCATTACCTTAATAACACCCTCAAGATGTCAAAACTAACTCATGAGGTGAAAAAATTATAAAATTAATTACAACACTTCGGATCTTTTTAAACATAATTGTGTCATAAAGATCTTTATGTTTATAGAGCCACCAAGATGTTCGACTAGAGACTCAGCTTGTCAGACCATTCTGACAGAATGAATCAGACAGAAGAGTTCAGGGTTGTACTGAGTACAGCAGAGAACAATTACTGCTCAGATGTGGACCATGGGGAGAGACAGCATAGGAGTCTGGAGACCCCACTAACAGGAGCTGTGAAGCCAAAAGAGAGGATGGAGAAGAGAGATCAGTGGCATGGACCAAATCCAGAAAGGCCTGGAGCCCAGTGAAAGGGCAAGGGAGGTTCCCCTCCCCTATCTGGGTACCTACAGCCAGCAGCAGAACATGGGGCTCTCATACCATGGGGGAGTGCCACGAGAGACTAGAGAACTAGCATATTAGCATCTGTATATCTCTCCTATCTACCTCCTCCATTCCTGGCATCCTAGAAAGTAATTTTGGTTCAAGCCAGCTTATAGCCATAGCCCCTTACCACGTGGCAAATGCAAAAGTGCTGTGCACTGAGGGGCCTGTCTCCTGGGGATTAGTTCCCAGCCAAACCCATCTTGGTGAGTGGAAATGCTACAGTACAACTGCATGGGATCACCCACTGGTGACTCGGACAGGTGGACAGGACTCAGTGCCCCCCGATATGAGAGCAGTGCAGAGAGACCACAATCCTCCCCCAACCATAGCAGCCACTGGAGTGCTCTGTGCTGAGAGGCCCACTTCACAGCAATGGGGTGAGTTTCTTGCTAAACCCATGAGACAGGCACAGTCTATGATCTTCCTACCCAAAGGCATTTGATGGAATCACACACTGATGGCTCAGACAGGTGGGCCAAACATGGTGCCCCTGGGTTGTAAAAGTGGGGTGGGGAGACATACGGGAGAGGTCACAGTTCCAGGCTCAGGTGGCATAAGAACCCTCCTGTCAGTATCCAACAGGAGGGTGTGGAGAGGCACAGAGAGATAGGGGTTTGTGAGCATACCCCAGCCTCTGCCCTTGCTGGAGAACTACCATATTGGAGAAGGCTGTGGCACTCAGACTGAATTAGCTTTGCCCCTGGTTCCCATGGCAACTGAATGCTTCAGGCACATGGGTTGAACCAGAGCAGTGGCTCCTCCTACCACTCACTACAATAGGGAGTGCAGCTTGATCAAAGAAACTGGTGAACCACTGCTTTTCCCCCAGTGGGATCATGCTCCTCATGGAGACCTCTATAGATAAAGAGGCATACCTCCCTCATCTTGGGATCTAGTGGTGGAATCGGAGTTCACAATTGGAGATTCCCCTGCCAGCCAGCATCATGTGGAGAGGTATGCCAGTAGGTCAGACACAAAAACTGTAGAGTAAATTGAGATCCAGTCTTTGGGGGACAGGGAACGCATGTGGACTGATCAGAGAGGAGAATGCTGTGGAGTTCCAGGGAGAAAGTAGGGAGGGTGCATGCCCAATCCTATAGAGAAACCAAGCTTGTGGACAGGGATGGAAAAAGCCTGGCTTGGGCCCCTAGGAATCACACAGTAGGCCCCATGCCTTGGGAGAAGTTCTCTGCGCTTAGAGGGATTGGCCTGAATTCTATACCTGCAGCTGCCCCTAGCAGCAGATAAGCAAACTCTGAGCCCCACTGAGGGTTAGAAAAGCCCCTCAGGCTCTAGCCTTCTAGCCACAATCTGTCTTGCTCCTTCCCTCATCTCAGGGGGAGCAGGGACCAAGCAATCCCCTGGAAGCTACAGAGTCCCTCCTGAAGTTTAGAACGTTCATATACCCCACCAGAGGGACCACAACCTACCAAGGGCACAACAGATTACCTCACCAGCAGGCTCTTCCATGAAAAATACAACCAATGACAGGGCGAACAACCATATAGCGAAACATCGTACCTTCCAACTCAAGCAATTAGGGAGTGGCAGATTTGTACCAACAAGAACAATCCACCAGCTCAGAGACTAAGCTTGGGGAACAAACTCACTACACTCTGTTGGGAAGAGGTGAAGACAACAGGTCAGAGGTACACCAAGAGATTCATCAAACCTACTGAAACACCCCAAAGGCAGCTAAAGAGCAGCACTCCCCTCCGTGGCATGCTCAGGGATCAATCTATAGGGACTCAGATACAGGGCCATAAACCTGCCCTAGAACTCTCACCTCTCAACTAAGAGGACAGAAGAGAAGCAATCATTGAAAGAATTCCAGAAACATGTAAAATCAGAGTGAAACGAAACCCCCAAAGGAAATCAATAACTGCTTACCAATGGATATCAAGCTAAGTGAAATTGTTAAATGACAGATGAAGAATTTTGAATATGAATTGTAAGAAAACTCAATGAAATACAGGAGAAAATAGAAAACCAACATGAAAAAGCCAAAAAAAAAAAGCAGGAAATGAATGAAAAATTATCTAAAGAAATCGAATTAGTAAAGAAAAAACAAACAGAAATTCTGGAAATGAAAAATTCATTCAAGGACTGACAAAACACAGTGGAAAGCCATAAAAATAGGTTAGATCAGGCAGAAGAAAGAATCTTGGAACTTGAAGATAATGCCTATAAGCTAAACAAATCAGTTGAAGAGAAAGAACTGTGAAACAAGAGGAATGAACAAAACCTACAAAAAATGTGGGATTATGTAAATGGGCCAAACATAAGAATCATGGGCATCCCTGAGGGCAAAGAGGAAAAAACACAAGGGTTGGATAATTTATTTGAGGGAATAATTGAGGAAAATTTCCCTGGTCTTGATAGAAATCTGGATATCCAGGAAAAAGAAGCACAGAGGACCCCTGGGAAATTCATTGTAAAGAGGCAATCACCACAACACATACTCATTAGGCTGGCCAAAGTGAACACAAAAAAGGCATTCCTGTAATCATTAAGAAAAAAACAGAAGGTAACTTACAAAGGAAAAACAATCAGGCTAAAAGCAGACTGAGAACTTAGTTCTCACCTGAGAACTTAGGAGACAGAATGGACTGGGGACCCATCCTGTCTTGTGAAAAAGAATAATGGCAAGCCTAGAATTTTGTATCCTGCAAAACAAAGTTTCTAATATGATAGAGAAATAAAGACTTTCTCAGACAAGCAATAGCTGAGGAAATTTGTGAAGACAAGACCTGCCCTTCAGAAAGCACTCAGGCCTCCATTATACACTGATCAGCAAAATAGACACCACCAGTGTAAAATCATCAGAAAGCTACAGTTCAGAGCCCAGATATCACAACAGCTCAAGAGGTAAAACAAAAAAATAGGGTTTATACAACAGGATGAACAGAAATCCACCCCACATATCAACCCTTTCAATAAATGTGAATGGCTTGAACTCATCACTCAAGAGACATAGCCTGTCTGAATGGATTTAAAAAATGCAAGCCATATATCTGTTTTTTCCAGGAAACAAATCTAAACCACAAGGACTAATTTACACTCAAGGTGAAAAGATGGTTACAATACTCCATGCAAATGAAAACCAAAAGAAAGCTAATGTAGCCATTCTTAAAACTGATAACATAGATTTCAAATCAACAATAGTAAAGAAAGACAAAGACCATCACTATATAATGGTGAAGGTTACAATTCAACAAGAAGATTTAACAATCCTAAATATTTGTGCACCTAAAATAGGAGCACCAACATTCAAAAACCAAATCCTCCTCAATCTAAACAAAATGATAAACAGCAGCACCATAACAGCTAGTTTCTCAGCACCCACTGACAGAATTGGACAGATCATCCAAACAGAAAATAAGCAAAGAAACAATGGGCTTAAACAGAACTCTAGAACAAATGGGCATAACAGAATATTTTACTCAAAAAATACTGAATATATGTTCTTATCATCAGCTCATGGAATAGTCTTTAAGACTGGTCATATCCTAGTTCACCAAACATGTTTCAACAAATTTTAAAATATACAAATTACACCACATATCTTCTCTGATAACAGTGGAATAAAATTAGAAACCAACTCTAAGAGAAACACTCAAGTCTACACAAAGTCATGAAACTAAACCACCTGTTGCTGAATGATTATTGGGCCAAGGAGGAGATAAAGATGGAAATCAAAAGATTCTTTGAACTAAATGATAATGGGGACACAAGTTATCAAAATTTCTGGGATGATGCAAAGCAGTTCTGAGAGGAAAATTCATAGTCTTAAATGCCCACATCCAAAAGACAGAAAGATCACAAATCAGCAATATATTGAATCATCTTAAGGAACTGGAAAAGAAAGTGCAAACCAATATCAAACCCAGCAGAATAAAAGAAATAACCAAGATCAGAGGAGAACTAAACAAAATTGAGAACAAAACAACCATAGAGAAGATTAATGAAATAAAAAATTGGCTCTTTGAAAAGATAAAACTGAAGAAAGAAGCCTCTTGCTAGATTAAACAGAAATGGAAAATAAAGAACTCTAACAAGCTCAATCAGAAATGAAATGGGTCAAATTATGTGATATCTTGGAAATACAAAGCAACATCTCTGAATACTATAAAAACCTCTATGCTCATAAACTTGAAAACATGGAGGAAATGGAAACATTCTTAGAAACACACAACCTCCACAGACTCAGTCAGGAAGAAATAGAACTCCTGAACACACCAATACAAAGCACCAAAATTAAAGCAGCAAAAAAAATCTTCCAACAAAAATGTCCCGGACCAGACAGTTTCACACCCAAATTTTACCAAACCTACAAATAAGAACTGGTACCTATACTGCAGAAATTATTCCGTAATATTGAGAAGGAAGGAATCTTCCCCAGCTTGTTCTATGAAGCCAATATCACCTTGATACAAAAGCCAGGAAAGGACACAACAACAAAAAAACACTACTGACCAATATCTGTTATGAATATAGATGCAAAAATTCTCAATAAAATCCTAGCAAACCAAATTCAGCTGCATATAAAAAAAAGTGATTCACCACAACCAAGTGGGCTTCACCCCAGAGATGCAAGGATGGTTCAATGTATGCAAATCTACAAATGTAATTCACCACATACATAGAAGCAAAAACAAAGACCATATGATCCTTTCAATAGACATAGAAAAAGAATTCTACAAAATTCAGCACCATTTCATGATAAGAATGCTTAAGAAAATATGCATAGAAAGAACATAATTCCAAATTATAAAAGCCATATATAGGAAACCCACAGCCAACATCATACTGCATGGGGAAAAATTGAGAGCATTCCTACTTAAAATTGGAATCGGACAAGGTTGTCCACTATCACCACTTCTATTCAACATAGTGCTAGAAGTCCTTGCCACAGCAATCAGACAAGAAAAGGAAACAACTGTAACCAAATGGAGAAAGAAGAGTTCTAACTATTGGTCTTTGCTGATGATATGACCTTATATTTAGAAAACCACAAAGATTCAACCAAGAAACTCCTGGAACTGATAAATAAACTCAGCAAAGTCTAAGCTTACAAAAGCACTGTACACAAATCAGTAGCATTCATATACGCCAACAACAGTCAAGCTGAGAATCAAATCAAAGACACAATAACTTTCACAATAGCAATAAACAAAATAAAATACCTAGAAATATATTTACCTAAGGAGGTGAAAGACCTTTATAGAGAGAATAATGAAACACTGAGGGAAAAAAAACTGCAGAGGATGTAAACAAATGGAAAAACATATCGTGCTCATGGCTTGGCAAAATGAACATTGTTAAAATGTATATATTACCCAAAGTGATTTACATATTCAATGCAAGCCATATTAATATACCAACATCATTTTTTTTTTTTTTGCAGATCTGGAAAAAAAGAGTAGTTCTACACTTCATGTGGAACCAGAAAATACCCTAAATAGCCAACACAACCTTACCTAATAGGAACAAAATGGGAAGTATCACTTTACCAGACTTCAAGATATACTACAAGGCAATAGTACCCAAAACAGGATGGTACTGTCACAAAAACAGAGACATAGATCTATAGATCAGCACAAAGAACCCAGATATGAAGCCATCCTCATATTGACACCTGATCTTTGGCAAAGCAGAAAAAACATACACCGGGGAAAAGAATCCCTATTTAATAAATGGTATTGGGAAAATTGGACAGCCATATGTAGAAGACTGAAACAGGATTGTGACTCCCACTGCTAACAAAAATTAATACATTATGGATAAAAGATTTAAACCTAATGTGTAAAACTATAAGAATTCTAGAAGGAAATGTAAAACCCTTCTAGATGTCAGCATAGGCAAAGAATTTATGAAGAACACCCCAAAAGCAATCACAGCAACAACAAAAATAAATTAGTGGGACCTGATAAATTAAAAAGCCTCTGCACAGCCAAGGAAACAATCAACATAATAACAAATAGACAATCTACGGAATGGGAGAAGATATTTGCATGTTATATATCCAGTAAGGGACTGATAACCACAATGTACAATGAACTCAAGCAAACCAACAAGAAAAAATCAAACCACACCATAAAAAAGTGGGCAAGAGACATGAACAGAAATTTTTCAAATAAGATAGACTAATGGCCAACAAACACATGAAAAAATGTGCAACATCTCTAAATCAAAACCACAATAAGATTTCACCTAACATCAGTGAGAATAGCTCTTCCCAAAAAGTCCCAAAACAACAGATGCTGGCAGGAATGTGGAGAGAAAAGAACATTTATACACTGTTGGGGGGACTGCAAACTACTACAACCTTCATGGAAAGTAGTATGGAGATACCTCAAAGAACTAAAAGTAGACCTACCATTTGATCCAGAAATCTAACTACTAGAAACATACCCAAAGGAAAAAAAAAGACATTTTATTTCAAAAAAATACTTGCACTTGAATGTTTATAGCAGCACAATTGACAATCACAAAGATGTGGAAACAATCCAAGTGCCCAACAATACATGAGTAAATTAATAAAATGTGGTATATGTATACTATGCTGTACTACACAGCCATAAACAAATGGTGATCTAGTATCCTTTGTAACAACTTGGATGGAAATGGAGATCATTCTTCTAAGTGAAGTGTTGCAAGAATGGAAATATAACACCACATGTACTCAATAGTAAATTGGAACTGGTTGATCAACACTCATGTGCGCAAATGGAAGTAAAATTCAAAGGAAATCAATAGATAGGAGTGGGGAAGAGGGGATGGAAAAAATGACATTGGTATTTTAATGGGGATTGCATTTTACCTAACAGGTACTGTGCATATTGTCTGGGTGAAGGGCACACATAACTTTGACTCAAACTCTGCAAAAGCAAATTCTGTAAACAAATGTGTGTACCCCCATAATATTCTGAAATTTAAAAAAAAAATCTTTAAGTTTAACATTTCCTGGAAGGTGTTAGCCTGTACGGGGGAACTTGACAATTAAATGCCTATGTCACCTTGATTTGTAGCAGTTAATGACACTTTATTTTCTCATTAAATATTTTCCTGACTTTAAATTAACATATGATTGGGCACCTTAGCATTGCTCTTATCAACATAATTATTAAGCTTCGAATTTTTCCTGTGTCTGTACCTAATGAAACATTACATTATGCATGTAACTTTCAAGCTCAATACTATTGAAGCTCATAGTTTTAAAATTAATGATAATATATTACTTTGCCTGATGAGTTATAGACTTACTTGGTTTTTTACTTTCTAATGATTTTAATGTGTGCTCTGTGTTTCACAAAATGATAACTAGACAAGAATAGTGGGTTCTTGAAGAGATTAGCAAACCAGAAGTCAAGGTGGATGAGATTCCAGATTTTGCTCCTCAGTCATTATTTTCCTATATTTTTCCCCTTTGCTAAATGAAACCATTCATATCTGTCACAGCTACTTCACAGGATTAAGTAAGGTTCAAATAAGAAAGGAAGAAACAGGCCAGGCTTGGTGGCTCACTCCTGTAATCCTTGCACTCTGGGAGGCCAAGGAGGCAGGATTGTTTGAGCTCAGGAGTTCAAGTCTGGCCTGAGCAATAGTGCCACCTGTCTGTACTAAAAATAGAAAAATTAGGCAGGCATCATGGTGCATGCCTGTAGTCCCAAATACTTGGGAGGCTGAGGCAGGAGGATTACTTAATCCCAGGTGTTTGAGGCTGATGCCACTGTACTCTACAAGGGGTGAAAGAATTAGTCTCTGTCTCAAAAAAATAAAAAGAAGAAAAGAAAAGAAACATCTAAACACAAGGTTATTTTGCCATGTGTAGGCATGTGTCAAATTATCTGAAATAAGGAAATGGTGTCTGCTAGGACATATAGATTTGGGAGAGATACTTTAAATTGCAAAATGGAAACCTTTTGAATTATGTCAGTTAGGGTTGTACAGATAAACCAATGCCACCAGAGGTTCTCTACAGAGGGAAGGAACCAGAAACTTGCAGCACACCTGGAAGAACTAGGTAGCACAAGTCAAGGATTGTGCTGCTCAAGTTCCTGCAGTCATGATGAGCTGTGTTCCCACAAAACTTCCTACAACACAGAAGCAGTTGTACAGAGCAGGAGCTCATCCAAAACCTCCCACAAACCTCAAGCCTACTGTCTGCCATGGGAAAGAGTATTTCCTTTCCTCTTAGAACTTCTGGATTTTGTGCAAAGGCATCACAATAGCATAACCTGACTCATACTTCGCCACGAAAGGGGACTGTCGGAATTGTATCCCAGGATTCTTCTGCTAAGGAGGGAGGGAAGAAAGGATACTGTGTTGAAAACAGGCAGGTTGACACACAGGACTTAGTGAAATATCAATTCCAACCTCTTTTTAAATTTAATGATAGCAAGTTGTACTAATTTTCTTTTTCAGCATGTCACTCTTAAAGTGATTATAGTGTAAGTCCAATGTGATTTTTTTAATGTCATTTTATCAAACAAATGAATTTTTTTTCTCTCTGCATTTGGTAAAGTACCATATGTCAATATCCAATTAGATAGGTTTCTGCTATAACATATTTAAAGTTGAACTGTGAGTTATTCACTTTTTATTAAAAGTGATGAGGAACTTCAGAAAGATTGCAGACTAGAAGCAGTTCGTGAGTACACTGGTCTCAGAAAAAAGTATCATAAGTTTCAGGCAGATGCCTTACTATGTATAGGTCTTCTGGGAAGGAATATTGTCAAAGCCCAGAGAGGCAATGCAGAACATTTGGAGTTACAGAGAAGGAGATGGGGTGATTCATTTGACAAGATTGAAGAGTGACAAACAGTGGTGAATGGGAAAAACAGAACAGCTTCACTAAAGACTTTTAGTGCACAAAACCCTTCTCTGCCTTTTCAACATTTCAGAGTATGAAAAAACACCATATAGGGAAGTCTTTTTCTTCTAATTAATCAAGAGAAGTCCCAGCGAAGGAGAACAGGTACCTTGCAATCCTATTAATACTAAGCCAAGAAAAAAGGATTCAGATGAGAAGAAATCAGCAAAAGAACACTGGCAACACGAAAAAACAATTGACAAAATGACAGAAATGGAATTCAGAATATGGATGGCCAATAAGATGAATGGAATTGAAGAGAAAGTTGAAAATCAAGAAAAAGAAGCCAAAAAATATTTCAGGAAATCAATTAAAAATTTCTAAAGAGCTAGAAACATAAGAAAGGATATAATAGAACGTAAAGAAATGAAAGAGTCACTAATAGAATTTCAAACCACATAGAAAACTTCAACAACAGAGTAAACCAAAGAGAATAAAGAATTTCAGATCTTGAAGACAAGGCTCTTGAGATAATGCAGTAATATAAACAGACAGAAAAGAGGGGAAAAAATGACTGAAAAATCATGTAGACAAATATGGGATTGTGTGAAGTGAATTGACATACAAATTATAGGTATCCCTGAAGAAGACTAGGAAAGACTTACAAGTATCTATTACTGAAACATCTATCAGAGAAAATTATGGAGGAAAACTGTCTTACTATTGCCAGAGATTCAAACATCCAGATACAAGATGGTCATCGAACACAAGGAAGATTCATAGCAAACAGGATATCTCCAAGACACATAGTAATCAACCTGGAAAGCTCAAAATGAAGGAGAAAATTCTACAAGCAGTAAAATGAAAGTGATAACTAACTTAAAAAGGAAAACCCATCAGGCTAACTACATACTTGTCAGCAGAAACCTTACAATCTAGAAGAGATTGGGTCCCATCTTCAGTCTTTTTAAACATGACAACTGCCTGCCTAGAATTTTGTATCCTACAAAACTAAGTTCCATATGTGATAAAGAAATTAAGTATTTTCCAGACAAGCAAATATTGAGGGACTGTGTCATAACCAGAACTGTCCTGTAGGAAATATACAGAACTGCATTATCCATGAATCAGCACAATAGATACCTGCCAGTGTAAAATCATCCAAAACAGCTAAAGCTCAAAATTCTTATAAAATACACAAGAGGGAAAAGAAAGCAATAAGATACTACCCAACATGATGAACACAACAGCAACCCACACATGCATTCTACCATTCAACATTAGCAAACTTAATCCTCCACTAAAAAGACATAGACTGGCCAAATGGATAGAATAACACAACCCAAATATGTGCTGTCTCCAGAAACACATTAAACCACAAGGACACACAAAGAATCAACATGAATATAACATGAATATAAAATATATTCCACATAAAAGGAAACCAAGAGAGCAGATGTAGCTATTCTCTTATCAGACAAAATTGTCTTTAAAGAAAAAATGGTAAAGAAAGATAAAGCTTGTCATTATGTAACGCTAAAGGGAGCAATTCAACAAGAAGACAAAAATTCTAAATATATATGCACCAAACACAGGAGTTACATAAAGTAAATTTCACATCTAAGCAATGAAAAAAATAATAGCATTGTAATTGCTAGGAATTTCAACACCCCACTGTTGGACCTGGACATATCATCAAAGCAGAAAATAAGCAAAGAAACACTGGACTTGAACTGTTCTCTAAATCTAATGGACAGTTATAGAACATTTTACCCAAAATATACTGAATTCTTCTCAGCAGCACATGAAATATTCTCCAAGATTGATCATATCTTAGGCCACAAAACAGGCCTCAACAAATTGAACAAAATTGAAATCATACCCTGTATCTTCTCAGACCACAGTGGAATAAAACAAGAAATCAATCACAAGAGAAACACCCAAATCTACAGAGAGTCATGGAAATTAAACAACCTGCTCCTGAATGGTTATTGGGTTAAAAATAAAATTAAGATGGAAATCAAATATTCCCTGAACTGAATGATAAAGTGGACAAAATCTATGGTGCTCAACAAAATCATTCCCAAGGGGAAATTTCATAGACTTAAATGCCCACATCAAAAAGACAGAAAGATTACAAATTAAAAATCTAATGTCACATTTCAAGGAAGTAGAACAGGAAGAGAACACCAAATCCAAATCTGGCAGATGAAGAGAAATAACAAAAGTCAGAGCAGAACTAAAGGAAATGGAAAAAAAATACAAATGATCAACAACTTAAAATATTGGTTTTCTGAATAAATAAACAATATTGATAAATTTCTTGCTAGATTAAGCAGAAGTAGAAGAGAAAAGACTAAAATAACCTCCATCAGTAATAAAAAGGAAGACACTAAAACTCATACTACAGAAATACGAGACCTCAACTGTGAGAGAAAACTCAACGTGGATGACAAGAGTCAGGATTTTGGACCTTCCAGGAGAAGGAGTTGGGGGTCAAACTGAGGGAAGCAGAGGAGGATTGCTGATAGGGAGTGGACCAAGGGGTCTGACATCAGCAGAGTCAAAGATACCACCAACAGGAACTGAACAGCTGAGAAACAGGAGGATAGAGGAGAAAAGTCAGTGGGAACCAAATCAAGGGAGTGCCAGAGGCCAGGAAATGGGTAAGGGATTTTTTCCCCTACCCCCACTGGGGTGCATTTGGCCTGCAGCAGAACACAGCGTTCTCATACTGGGGAGGATTGCAATGAAGAACCAGAAAATTGGCATACCTGCATCTGAATGACCCATCCTCTGCACCTACTACAATCCTGGCACCCCAGAAGGTAATTTTGGCTCAAGCTCCTGGTAGTCCTATAGCCACACCTACCCCATAGCAACAGGCAAAACACATTGCCTGAGTGACTGAGCCTACCTCAGGCAATGGGTGATCACTCCCTCTGTGCCCGTGTTGAATCACAGAGACTGCCCTGGGTAGTAATGAGTGTGCTATGAGCCAAACCCACACTGAGTGACTGGGCTGGTTGTGCTGCCTTGGGTGGCAGGAAGTGCTCTCCCACCAAACTGGCACTGAGTGAGTGGGCTGGCCACTGGTGACTAAAAGTGCACTCAGTAAAGCCCACTCTGAGGGTATGGACCCATATCCCATGGCAGGGGGTGCACACCTGGCAAGCCTGCCACTAACAGAGTAGCTGCAAAGAGGAGAAGGGCAGACCGGTTCCCCCCCCAGCTCCAGAGCAATGCAGAAGGACTGTAACACCCTCCCCCACCATCATAGCAGCTGCTGGAGATCTCTGTGGTGAATGGTCCCCCTTCAGTGCAAGGGATGCATCTCTGCCCCAGGCCAGAAGAGCAGCACTTGGCATGTACACCTGTGGAAGGCACAGACAGTGGAGACATGGGGGAGAGGTCACAGATTCAGGAACAGGTTGGCAAGTGAGAGTCCATGCCCACTGGAAGGTGCACAGGAGATTTGGGATCTGTGAGTGCACTACCCCCCTCCCTCAGAGAACCACTATACCAGAGTTTGCTGAGCCCTTCCACAGGACCCTCATATTGAAGTTTGCTGAATCAGGCCCTCTCTGGAGAAACACCAGATTGGAGTTTGATGAAACTAGAAGATTCAATTTGCAAAAGTACTGTTCCTATAGCAACCAAATGCTTCTGGTGCCAGAGGCTGAATCACAGCAGATGCCCCCAACACCACTCACTTTAAAAGGGAGGTCAGCTTGATCCAAAGTTTCTTGAGCTGCCAATATTCCCCAGGGGGTAGGGTCCTCTGGTAGTTTTTTGGGGATAGACAGATGACTCACTGGTTGAGGGGGCCCACTTCAACCCCTCCCAGGCAACTAAGCCCAGAGATGGAGAACTGATCTTTATCCCCTGCATATCCCTTAACAACATCTGAGGAGCCTGAGAGTAGGCTTAGCCAGCCTAAACCCAGCCACCCACATTCCCCCACCCAGCTTTGTTGAGGTGGTGAATAAAGAACTCACTTGGAAGTCCCAGGTCCCCAACAACCACCAGGGACATCAGAGTCCTCCTTCCTGAAGAACTAAAGCTGATCACAGGACCCAAAAACAACATTGAAGTTTTTTCCTTCTGGCAAGTGCCACCTACTAAGAGGCAGGACAATTTACACACCCCTTTACAGCATCTATTGACTCATCATACAGGGTGTGGTCAGTTTTCACCCACAAGCACCACCTACTGGCTCAGAGAGTAAACTGGGCATGTCATTGTCTAAACAAAAGAAAATCAAAAAGTAAGAAGCAACACCTGTTCCAGATGAGAAGGAACCAGTGAAAGAATGCTGGAAATATGAAGAATCAGAGCAAAAGGTCACCCCCAAAAGGGAACACCACCTCCCCAGCAATGAATACCAACAAAAAATGGGAATATGGAAAATGAGAGATGAAGAATTTTAAACATGGATTGTAAGGAAACTTAATAAAATATATGAAAAAATAGAAACCCAACACAAAGAAATCACAAAAAAAATAAAGGAAATGAATGAAAAATTCACTAAAGTAATTGAAGTATTAAAAAAAAATCAAACAGAACTTCTGGAAATGAAAAATTCTTTCAAGGAATTACAAAACACAGTGGAAAGGCTCAAGAACAGGTTGGATCAGACAGAAGAAATGACCTAAAAGCTTGAGAATAACATCCTCCAATTTAAAAAGACAGTCACCGAGATATAGCAGAGAAGCAAGAGCAATGAGTAAAGCCTTAAAAAATGTTGGATTATGTAAAAAGGCCTAACATAAAAATCATAAACATCTTTGAGGGTGAGAAAGAAAATACACAAGGATTGGATAATCTATTTGAGGGAATAATTGAGGAAAATTTCCCTGGCCTTGCTAGAAATCTATATACCCAGACACAAGAAAAGCTCGTAGGACTCCTGGAAGACTCAACACAAAGAGGAAAACACTACAACACATAGTTGAAAGGCTAGACAAAATAAACATGAAAGAAGTGCTCTTATGAACCTTGAGGCAAAAGCAACAGGTAACTTACAAAGGAAAACCCATCAGACTAACAGCATACTTCTGAACTGAGATGGTCCAAGCCAGAAGGGATTGAGGCCCTATCATCTGTCTCCTCAAACAGAATAATGTCTGGCCTAGTATTTTGTATGCTGAAAAAGTAAGCTTCATATATGAAGGGGAAATAAAGTCTTTCCCAGACAAGCAAACACTGAGGGAATTTGTCAAGACAACACCTGCATTGCAGAAAGTTCTCAGAACTCTGTTATTTACAGAATATCACAGTAAACACTTACCAATGTAAAATTATCCAAAAGCCAAAGAATAAGGCCAGATACCACAATGACTCAAGAGATAAAACAAAACAACAGAGTACAACTTAACTGGATGAACAAAAATCCACCCCACTTATCAATTCTCTCAATAAACATGAATAGCTTGAACTGCCCACTGAAGAGACAAAGACTGGCTGCATAAATAAATATACACAAGCCAAGTATCTTCTGTTTTCTGGAAACATATCTAACACACAAAAATGCATACAGACTCAAGGTGAAGGGAAGGAAAACAATTTTCCATGCTAGGGAAACCAAAAGAAAGCAGGAGTAACAGTTCTGATGTAAGATAACTTGATCTTCAAATTAACAAAAGTAATGAAAGACAAAGATAGTCACTATATAACGGCAAAGGGCACAATTCAACAAGAAATAATAATCTTAAATATTTATGCACCCAGCACTGGAACATCCAGACTAATAAAGTAAATCCTACTTGATCTAAACAAAAAAATGGACATCAGCACCATAATAGCCAGGGACTTCAACACCCTGGTGACAGAACTGGACAGATCCTCCAACAGAAAATAAATAAAGAAATAAGGGACTTAAATAGAACTGTACAACATATGGCCTAACAGGTATTTACAGAACATTCTACCCAAAACCACCAAATTCACTCTCAACTCATTAGCTCACCGGACATTCGCTAAGATTGATCACATCCTAGGGCACAAAACAAGTCTAATCAAATTTTTTAAAAATAGAAATTATGCCATGCATCCTGTCAGACCACAGTGGAATAAAAGTAGAAATCAACTACAGCAGAAATACTCATCTCTAAACAAAGTCATGTAAAATAAACAACCTAGTGCTAAATTGTTTTCAGGTCAAGGAGGAAATTAGGATGTAAATCAAAAGATTATTTGAAATAAATGATAATGGGGACACAAGTTACAAAAATCTGTGGGACACAGTTAAAGCAGTCCTGAGAGGAAAATTCATAGCCATAAAAACCTACATCTAAATGATGCAAAGATCACAAATCAACTATCTAATAAATCATCTCAAAGATCTGGAAAACGATCAGCAAACCAATACCAAACCCAGCAGAAAAAAAGAAATAACCAAGACCAGAGCAAAACTAAATGAAATCAAAAACAAAATATCTAAACAGAAGATTAATAGAACAAAGAGTGGGTTCTTTGAAAAGATAAACAAAATTGACACACCTCTTCCTAGATTAATGAGAAGTAGAAAAGAAAGGACACTAATAAACTCAATAAGGAATAATAAAGGAGAAATTATACCTGATAACACAGAATACAAAATGCCATCTTTGAACACTATAAAAATCTCTGCACACAAATGTAATACATGGAGGAAATGAACACATTCTTGGAAACACACAACCTCCCTAGGCTCAATCAGAACTCAGAGAGTTCTTGAACAGACGAATATAAAGTACCAAAACTGAAGAAGTAATAAAAACCCTTCCTAAAAAAAAAAAGAAAAGAAACCCAGACTAGAGATGTTTTCACACCAGAATTATATCAGACCTACAGAGAAGACCTGGTACCTATCTTGCAGAAATTATCCACAATATTGAGATGGAAGGAATCCTCCACAACATGTTTTACAAAGTGAACAGTACCCTGATACCAAAGCCAGGTAAGGACGCAACAAGAAAAGAAAACTACAGACTAATGTCCCTTATGAATATAGATGCAAACATTCTCAATAAAATACTAGCAAATAGATTCAGCAGCTCATCAAAAAAATAATCTGTCACAACCAAATGGCCTTCATCCCAGAGAGGCAGGGATGATTCAATGTCCACAAATCTATAAACATAATCCATAACATAAGTTGAAGTAAAATCAAAGACCATATGATACTCTCAATAAATGCAGAAAGAGCATTTGACAAAATTCAGCACCCTTTTATGATAAGATAGCTTAACAAAATAGACATTTACAGTACTTATCCCCAAATCATAAAAGACATATATGACAAACCCACAGCCAACATCATATGAATGGGTAAAAATTGAAAGCAATCCCACTTAGAACTGGCTCTAGACAAGGATGCCCTCTATTACCACTTCTATTTAAAGTAGTGCTGGAAGTCCTACACAGAGCAATCAGACAAAAGAATGAAATAAAGGGGATCCAAATGGTACCAGAAGAGGTAAAAATATCACTTTTTGCAGATGATATGAACTTATATCTAGAAAACCCCAAAGACTCTACCATGAGATTTCTGGAATTGATAAATAAATTCAAAAAAGTTTCAGGTTACAAAATCAATGTACAAAATTCAGTGCTTTCATACATACCAACAGCAGTGAAACTGAGAAACAAGTCAAAGACTAAGGAACTTTCACAATAGTAGCAAAGAAAATAAAATATCTAGGAATATACTTAACTAAGGAGGTGAAGGACCTCTGTAGGGAGAACTACAAAATACTGAAGAAGGAAATAACAGAGGATACAAACAGATGGAAAACTGTACCATGCTCACGGACCAGCAGAATCAACATTGTTAAAATATCTATACTACCAAAAGTTATCTACAGATACAATGCAGTCCCTATCAAAATGCCAACAGCATTTTTCAAAGATCTAGAAAAAACAAGTCTATGCTTTGAATGGAACCAGAGAAGACCCTATATAACCAAAGCAACCTTAAGCAAGAAGAACAAATTGGGAGGCATAAATCTACCAGACTTCAAGTTATAGAAGTCTATAGTAACCAAAACAGCAAGGTATTGGCACAAGAACAGAGGTATAGACCAATGGAACAGGAGTGAGAAGCCAGATATAAAACCATACTCATATAGCTATCTGATTTTTGACAAAGCAGACAAAAACATACACTGGAGAAGAGAATCTCTATTCAATAAATGGTGCTGGGAAAATTGGATAGCCACACGTAGGAGACTGAAACTCAGTCGTCACCTCTCACCTCTCACAAAAATCAACTCACGATGGATAACAGACTTAAATCTAAGGTTTGAAACCATAAGAATTCTAGAAGAAAAATGTTGGGAAAACCCTTATAGACATCAGCCTAGGCAAAGAATTTATGAAGAAAACCCCAAAAACAATCACAGCAATAACCAAAATAGATAAAGGGGACCTGATCAAACTAAGAAGCTTCTACACAGGCAAAGAAACTATTACAAGAGCAAACAGCCAACACACAGAATGGGAGAAAAATTTTGCATGCTGTACATCCTACAAAGCACTAATAACGAGGATATATATAGAACTCAGGAAAATCAGGGGGAAAAAATCAAATAAGCCTATTAAAAAGTGGTCAAAGGACATGACTAGAAACTTTTTAAAAGAAGATAGACTAATGCCCAATAACCATATGAAAAAATGTTCAACATCTCTAATCGTCAGGGAAATGCGAATGAAAACCACAATGAGATATCACTTAACTCCAGTGAGAATGGCTTGTATCAAAAAGTCCCAAAACAACAAATGTCGTGGGGATGTGGATAGATAGGATCATTTATGTACTGCTTGTGGGAATGCAAACTAGCACAACATCTATAGAAAGTAGTATGGAGATACCTCAAACAACTAAAAGTAGAACTACATTTGATCCAGCAATCCCATGACTGGATATTTACCCAAAGGAAAAAAGACATTCTATCATAAAGACATCTGCATTTGAATGTTTATAGCAGCACAATTAACAATTGCAAAGATGTGGTAACAACGCAAGTGCCCATTAATATTTGAGTGCATTAATAAAATGTTCTATATGTATAACATTAAGTACTACTCAGCTGCAAAAAATAATGGTGAACTAACACCTCTTCTATTATCCTGAATGGAACTGGAGCCCATTTTTCTAAATAAAACCCCTGAAGACAACAATATTTAGCAGTGAGCTTGAAGAGGTAATAAATAATCTCCAATTTTAAGAAAGCGCTGGACCAGATGGATTCATAGCCAAATTCTACCACACATACAAAGAAGAACAAGTATCCACACTGCAGAAATAATTTTATAAAATTGAGAAGAAGGGAATCCTCTGCAATTCATTGTATAAAGCCAGCATCACCTTGATACCAAAGTCAGGAAAGGACACACACACAAATAAAAGAAAACTGTAGACTAATTTCCCTTATGAATATAGAAGGAAAATTCTCAGTAAAATGCTAGTGAACTGAATTCAATACCACATCAAGAAAATAATCCATCGTAACTAAATGGGCTTTATCTCAGTGATGCAAGAATTGTTCAACATGCATATGTAAATAAATAAATGTGATGCACCATATAGACAGAGGCAAAAGCAAAGACCGTCTCGGTAGACAGAAAAAGCATTCAACTAAATCCTGCACCCTTTCATGATAAAAACCCTCAACAAATTAGGCATAGAAGAAACAAAACTCAGAATTATAAAAGCCATTTATGACAAATCCCACAACCAACGTCATACTGAATGGGGAAAAGGTAAAAGCATTCCCTCTAAGAACTGGAAAAAGACAAGGATGTCCGGTGTTGCCACTTGTATTCAACATGTTGTTGGAAGTCCTAGCCACAGTAATCAGGCAAGAGAAAGAAATAAAGTGTACCTAAACAAGAAAGAGGAGGTCAAACTATTGATTTTCACTGATGATAAGATTTATGTTAAGAAAATCCCAAACACTTCACCAACAGACCCCTGGAATTGAAAACAATTCAGCAAACTCTCAGGTTACAGAATCAATGTACACAAATCAATAGTATTTCTTTATACTAATAACAGAGAAAAGTCAAATCAAAGACTCAATCCCATTCGCAATAACTACAAGGAAAATAAAATACCTAGGAATATACTTAAACAAGGAGGTGAAAGATATCTATAAGAAGAACTACAAAATTCTAAGGAAAGAAATCACAGAGGATACAAAAAAATGGAAAAAAATATCATTCTCATGGACAGGTAGAATTAACATTGTTAAAATGCCCATAATACTGAAAGTGATTTACAAATTCAATGCAATCCCCATTGTTACAAAAGTCATTCTTCTCAGATCTAGAAAAAATAACTCTATGTTTGGAGTGGAAGCAGAAAATAGCTTGAATTGTCAAAGCAATCATAACCAAAAAGAATAAATCAAGAGGCATCACATTACCAGACTTCAAGGTATACCACAAAGGTATGGTGAAAAAAAAACCAGCCTGGTATTGGTAAAAAAAAAAAAATAGAGACATAGACCAATGGAAGAGAACAGAGAACCCAGATATAAAACCATCTACCTACAACCAACTGATCTTTGACAAAGGAGACAACAATATACACTGGGGAAAGGAAGCCTCATTTAATAAGTGGTGCTGAGAAATTGGAGAGTCACACGCAGAAAAATCAATCAGGACTGCTAGCTCTCACCACTTACAAAAATTAATTCAAGATGGATAAAAGATTTAGATATAAGGGATAAAACCATAACAATTCTAGAGGAAAATGTAGGAAAAACTCTTCTAGATATAGATCTAGGCAAAGAATGTATGAAAAAGACCCCAGTAGCAATAATGGCAAAAAAAATTAATAAATGTGATTTCATTAAACTAAATATGTTTTGCCCAGATAAGGAAACAATCAATAGAGCAAACAGACAACCTACAGAATTGGAGAAAATATTAACAAGTTATGAATACAATACAGGGCTAATAACCAGAATTTGCAAAGAACTCATGCAAATAAGCAAGGAAAGAAAAACATTTAAAAGTGAGCAAAAGATATGAGCAGAAGCTTTTCAAAAGAAGATAGACAAATGGCCAGCAAACATATGATATAAATGCTCAATATCACTAAACATCAGGGAAATGCAAATTACTACCATAAAGAGATACCACCTTATCCCTGTCAAAATGGCTCTTCTCAAATTGCCCAAAAATAATAGATGCTGGCATGGATGCAGACAGAAAGAAACATTTATACACTATTGGTGTGATTGCAAATTATTACAACCTCTATGGAAAACAGTATGGAGATTCCTCAAAGAGCTAAAAGTAGACCTATCATTCAATCCAGCAATCCCACTACTGGGTATGTAACCTAAGGTAAAGAAGTCATTTTATCAAAAAGACACAAGCACTCAGTTATGTATTGCAACACAATTCACAATTACAAAGATGTGGAATAAACCCAAGTGCCCAATTAATTAATGAGTGTATTAGCTGAATGCCATGTATATGTATACATCCCATGGAGAACTACTTAGGCATATAAAAAAAGGAATTAATATCTTTTGCAGCTGTCTGGATGGAACTGGAGACCACTATCATAAGTGAAGTATCTCAGGAACGGGAAAATACATCACATATACTATTTAATAATATGAACTAATTGATGTGCACACGTGGACACAGAAAAAGTAAAAATCATCTGAAATTAAAAAAGGAGAGGGGTGAGGAGGGATGGGATAAAAACCATTCTACCAGGTACAATGAACACTATTCAGGTGATGGGCACACATATAGCCCTGACTTAAGCATTATAAAAGCTATCCATAAGTTTGGGAGGGTTCCATCCTTCTTGATGTTTTAGAATAGTATAGGCACCAGTTCTTCTTTGTAAATTTGGTAGAATTCAAGTGTGAACCCATCTGGTCCAGCACATTTTTTTGTTCAAAGATTTTTTATTACTTCTTCAATTTCAGTGCTTGATATTTGTCTGGTTAGAAATTCTATTTCTTCCTGATTGAGCCCAGGGAGGTAGTATGTTTCAAAGAATTTGTCCATTTCCTCCATATTTTCATGTGTTGGGGCATAGAGATTTTTGTAGTATTTGAAGATGATGTTTCGTATTTCCATGATATTGGTTGTGACCTCTCCTTTTTCATTTCTAATTGAGCTTGTTAGTGTCCTTTCCATTCTACTTCCGGTCAACCTGACAAGTGGCCTGTCTATTTTGTTTATCTTTTCAAAGAACCAACTTTTCATTTTATTAATCTTCTGTATTGGTCTTTTGTTCTGAATTTTGTTTAATTCTGCTCTGATCTTGGTTATTTCTTTTCTTCTGCTGAGTTTAGGATCTTCCTTTTCCATTTCCGTGGTTTGATCTTCCTTTTCCATTTACTTGAGATGATTCATTAGTTTACTGACTTGTGACCTTTCTGTCTTTTGGATGTGAGCATTAAAGGTGATAAGTTTTCTTCTCAGGACTGCTTTTGCTGTATCTCACAGATTTTGACAACTTGTGTCCCCATTATCGTTTAGTTCAAAGAATCTTTTGATTTCCATCTGAATCTCATCCTTGTCCCAATAGTCATTCAGCAACAGATTGTTTCATTTCCATGAACAGACAACCTACAGAATGGGAGAAAATATTTGCAGGCTACACATCTGATAAATGGCTGATAGCCAGAATCTATACAGAACTTAGGAAAATCAATAAGAACAAGTCAAACAACCCCCATTACAAAGTGGGCAAAGGACATGAACAGAAACTTTTCAAAAGAAGACTGAATAATGGCCAGGAAACATAAAAAATTGCTCAACTTCTCTGATCATCAGGGAAGTAAATCAAAACAAGGAGATATCACTTAACTTCAGTGAGATTGGCTTATATCAAAAAGTCCCAAAACAACAAATTTTGGCAAGGATGTGGACATATAGGAACACTCATATAGTGCTCGTGGGACTGCAAATTAGTACAACCTCTATGGAAAGTAATATGAGGATACCTCAAAGAACTAAAAGTAGGACTACCATTGATTCAGCAATCTCACTACTGCGTATTTACCCAAAGGAAAAAAAGACATTCTATAATAAAGACATCTGTATGTGAATGTTTTTAGCAGCACAATTCACAATTTCAAAGACATGGAAACAACCCAGGTGCCCATCAATACACAAGTGGATTAATAAAATGTGGTATATGTATACCATGGAGTATTACTCATAAATAAAAAACAACAGTGAATTAACACATCTGGTATTATCCTTGTTGGAGCTAGAACTCATTCTTCGAAGTGAAGTATCGCAAGAATGGAAAAACCAGAACCACTGGTACTCACCATCAAATTGATACTAACTCATCAATAATTATGTCACACATGGCAATAATATTCATCAGGGGATGGGCAGGTGGGAGGGAGATGGATGGGATGGGAAAACTCACTGAATGGGTGCAGGGTGCACAGTTTGTGTGATTGTAGCTCTGACATGGGCAGTACACGGGTAATATATATAACCAAAATGTTGTACCCCTGTAATATTCTGAAATAAAGGGGAAAAAAAGCTATCCATGTACCAAAAACATTTTTACCTTCTTAATATATTAAAATTTTTAAAAATAAATTTAAGAAATAAAAGAAAAAGAAAATGTGGTATATATACATAAAGGAATACTATTTGACCATAAAAGAGGATGAAATTATGTCCTTTGCAGTAACATGAATGGAACTGGTGGTCACTATACTAAGTAAATATGTCAGTCCCAGAAAGACAAGTATTGCATATGTTCTCACTCACATGTGGGAATTAAGAAAATTTTGATCACACGGAAGTAGGTAGTGATATGAATCTGGAGACTAGGAAGTATGTATGGGTGGTGGGAGGAAGAACGAAGAGAGGTTATTAAGTACATACCAATATACACTGAGATAGATGGAGTAACTTTTAATATTTGATAGCAGAATATGGTAACTGTAGTAAACAATGTATTTTAACATATTTTTCAAAATAGCTAGAATAGATGACTTCAATTGTACACAACACATGGAAATTAAAAATACTCTGTTGAGGGACACTCAAAATGTTTTTACTTTGTCACTACACATACTGTGTATGTAACAAAATTTCACATGTACTCCATAAATATGTATAAATATAAAGTATTCAAAATAAAAAAAACTAGAAATAAAAATACTGTGTGATCAATTAAAAAATGAAAATACCCCATAATATTCTGAAATTAAATTTAAAAAATAATAAATAAATAAATAAAAATAGACCTAACATTTGTGAGACCATTTGAGAAACAGAATTTGGAAATATTTTGAGGGATTTGAAGTTTAATAATTGCATAAAGGTGACAATATCCTATTATGCTATAATTTTAAGGCAAATTGTCACTTATCGTACTTCCTAAATTTTAGAGTTAAGAGGATGTATAAAAATAAAAATCACTTTTATCTGATGTTTAAATGCGTATGTAAGAAACTTAAATAACTTCAATAATTCTTTTGTATCTTTTTTTAATATGAATTAGCTTCTTAGCTACAAGTGCAATTTTATTACATACATAGATTGTGTAGTGATTAAATCTGGGCTTTAAGGTATCTATCACCTGAAAAATGTACATTGTACTCCTTAAGTAATTTCTCATCATCTGTCCCCACCCCCTCATGCATTTTTCTTCACTGTCAATCATTCCAGTATCTATATCCGTGTGTACATATTTTTTAGTACCCACTTATGAGTGAGAACATCTGTTATTTGACTTCCTGTAAGTTGTATTACTTAACATAATGACCACCAGCTCCATTTGTGTTTCTGCAAAAGACATCATTTCAGTATTTTTATGGGCTTAGTATTGCATTGATTGTATATGTCACATTTTCTTTATACAGTCGTGTACTAATGGACACTTAGGTTGATCCCATATTTTTGCAATTCTGAATAGCACTCCAATAAACATGTGAGTGCAGGTATTTTTTTAAAAAATGACTTTTACCTTTGGGTATATCATCACTAGTGGGATACCTATATCAAAGGTTAATTCTATTTTTTTGTTGTTCTTTGAGAAGTATTAGCAATGTTTTCCATAAAGATTGTGCTAATCTGCCTTCCTACCAACATTGTATAAGCATTTCATATTCTCCAGATTTTTGTAAACATCTATTATTTACTGCCTTTTAATGATAACCATTCTGGATAACTACACATGACAGACTAGCAGTGACCTCCCAGCTCACTGCTCCCAGGGAAGGAGGTGAAGAGTACAGACGGCTGCCTACATGTGGCTCACTCACTCTGAAAGCAGCATTGTGAATTTGCAGAGAAGCAAAATGAGAAACTCAGTCGAGGAAAGAAAGTGATAGGGAGATACATATGCAAAGATTGGAGAGCATGAGGAGAACAACAGAGAAAAGCATGGGAGACCTGCACTCTCCTTGACAGCACAGTGAGATCCCACCTGCAGGAGGGCACCACCACCCCCACAGACCTCCTACCCACTCATACAGGGACATGCCTGTAGTCCCTGAAAAGCCATTGCACTAGACAACAGGTTCTGTGGAGAAGAGACCAAGTGGGGGACATCATAGACTCATGGGTGCACCATGCCAGGAATGCACCAGGCTGGAGAGTGACCAGACTGATTGACAGGTTCCCTGCACCACTCACTGAAATTTGAAGATGGGCACTTCACCCTGGAAACCAGCAGGACCAGGGCACAGGAATTGACCAGAGAGCAGCAGGGGCTGGCCTGGGAGGTGGGCTCTGGGTGAAGTGAGGAGAGCTGCATCCTCTATGTGGCTGGTCTGCATCTGTGGGACACTAATGCCTAAGAAGCAGGTTGAAGCTTATTCATCCAAGCCCACCAGCCTGGTCCTAGCTGCCTCCTGCCTGCTTGGCCCTAACACCCTCTTTCCAGGTACAGTCAGCCACAATCTTTGAGGCTCTTAGCTTGGAGGAACTGATTGGAAGCTCAGTTTCTGGCTCTAACCCCACTCCCAGCTCAGGGGTCCCATGCTGGGACACAGCAGGCTCTGCTCTGAGAGACCTTCAGCAGTTGCTTTGGTATATGCTGAGTAGGGCAAGGGGAGCTGCATTCTTTACACAGTTGACCTGAATCTGCAAGACACTAGTGCCTAAGAAACAGATTACAGTTTATTCACCAAAGCCCAATTTCCAGATCCTAGCTGCTTCCTGCCTCCTGGGTTCTGTCTAACCCTCGAGGTCAGATCAGCCACCATCTGCATACTCCCAAATAGCTGGAGAGTTTTCTACACACACAAGTCAAGAGACTGATGCTGCCAGTGAGTAGGAAGCTTCCTGCAGTCAGAACGCCAGGCTCCCATCATCCCTGGGGCAACTCCCATCCCACAGACTCAAGTCAGACAACAGGCGCCATATTGCTTGTCTACCTGCCAGGCACCTTTGTCCTCCCCAAGGGGCTTCAACTTCCCAGAATCCACCTTGCTCATTCCCACACAGACATTTTTCAACTCCAACCCAGACTGCAGGAGCCACAGGGGCCCTGTGGATCCTGAGGTGGTCTGCATGACTCCAGAGCCAGGTCATTTTGGGTGGACTGCCTCCCAGAGAGAGGGCGGGGAGACTACCAGAGGGTGGATTTTCTTCCATGCAGACTCTTTTTCAACCCTTATCCTACCCCTCTGACAGTTGCAGACAGAGACAATTGACCCACCAGAGGCTACCACAGGGAATGGGGCTCAGACATTACCTTTTGGGGTCCTGCAGCAGACTGAGGGGTGTTCAGACTGTGAGCTCCCTGCCTGCCAGCCCTTCTCTGCTCCTGCTTGACTGGCAGCCACATTAAAACAAGTCACCCCTGAGGTGGAGGGAGAGCGAACCACTGTGGGCACTCCATGGGTGACACAAAACCAAGATTCCTCTCCCTGGCATGGTCAGGAATTGATCTCTGGGGCCCTGGGGATGGGTTCACAGACCAGATCCTGTACTCACAGGTCTCAATCACATTGCCCAGGTACACAGAGTGGATATTTGTGAATTAATTTCATAAGGTGTGGGTGCCTGCATGCGCAGAGAAGGGGGGAGAAAGCAGTGGGGGTCCTAGCTGTGGTGAACTACTGGGGCACCCCTCCACCCACAAGAAGGCCATGCTCCCAGAACAGACTTGTAGCCTGTCTAGGGAACCTCCCTTCCTGCATCATAGTCATGGGGGAGATTGGCTAACTTGAGGTCATGCCTGCAGACAGAGGCCTGGGGAAAGATGAAAAATTGAGGTGGGTTGAAAGGAGTGAGTCTTTTTCCAGACTACAAGATTATGGGTCTCAGACAACCCCATCTCCATTCACAGTCTCTCTGGTTGAGTGGGGCCACTTCAGCCTCTCCTGGGCAGCTTAGCCCAGAGGCAGGGAATGGACCATTAACCTCTGCATATTCCTTACCAGCATTTGCAGAGCGGAAAGTCAGGCTCACCCAATCTAACATCACCCAGCCTCATTTCGCCACCCACCTCTACTGTACTGGCAAATAAAGGTCTCATCTGGAAATTCCAGGGCCCTGCCAAACACCTGGGGCATTAGTGGGCTTCTCTTGAGGGAGCAGAGCTGGTCACAATATCCAAAAATGACAGTACAGCCTGTTCCCTCCAGCCAAAACAACCTAATGACAGGGAGGTCAATTTGCATACTCCTTACAGCATTTATGGACACAATCATAGAGGGTGTGGTTGATTCTCACCCACAAGCACCACCTACTGGCTCACAGATTAAATGGGGCATGTCATTATCTACACAAAAGAAAATCCAAAAGTAAGAAGCAACATCTGTTCCAGATGGGAATGAACCTGCAAAAGAACTCTGGAAGTATGAAGAACCAGAACAAAAGGTAACCTGCAAAAGGGAACATCAGCTCCCTAGCAATGGAGACTAACCAACAGCAGAATATTGAAATGACAGATGAAGAATTTAGAACATGGATTCTAAGTAAGGTTAATGAAACACAAGACAAAATCGAAACCCAATACAAAAAAACCATAAAAACAATGCAGGAAATGAATGAAAAATTGACTAAAGAAATTGAATTACTAAAGGAAAATCAAAAAGAATTCAGTAAATAAAAAATTCATTCAAAAATTACAAAACACAGTGGACCAGGCAGAGGAAAGAATCTCAGAGGTTGAAGGCAACACCTTTCAATTAAACAAGCCAGTCACAGCGATAGAGCAGAGAAATAAGAGGAACAAGCAAAGCCTACAAGAAATACCAGATTATGCAAAGAAGTCTAACATAATAATCATAGGCATCCGTGAGGGTGAAGAAGAAAATACCCAAGATTGGAAAAGTTATTTGAGGCAATAATTGAGGAACATTACCCTTGCTTTTCCAGAAATCTAGATATCCAGGTATAAGAAGCTCATAGGACTCCTGAGAGATTCATCACAAAGAGGAAAACAGCATGACACAAAGTCATCAGAGTGGACAAAATAAACTCAAAAAAGGCACTGCTATGAGCCATAATGCAATAGCAGCAGTTAACTTACAAAGGAAAACCCATCAGACTACCTGCAGACTACTCAACTGAGACCCTAAAAGACAGAAGGGATTGGGACACCATTCTCAGTCTTCTCTACCAGAAAAATAGCCAGCCTAAAATTTTTCATCCTGCAAAACTAAGTTTCACATGTGAGAGGGAAATAAAGTCTTTCTCAGACAAGCAGACACTGAGAGAATTCATAAAGGCGAGTCCTGTCCTGCAGCAATTACTCAGATCTGCATTATCCATCAATCAAGGCAATAAACACTTACCAATGTAAAATTACCCAAAAGCTAAAGGTTGAAGGCCAGATACCACAATGGCTATAAGAAAAAACAAAGCAACAAAGTTTCACTGAACAGGATGAACAGAAATCCACCCCAACTATCAATTCTTTAAATGAATGTGAATAGCTTGAACTGCCCACTTAAGAGACATAGGCTGGTCGAATGCATAAATATACACAACTCAAGTCTCTACTGTATTCAGGAAACACATCTAACGCAAAAGGACACATCCAGACCCAAATCAAAGGGATGGAAATCAATTCTCCATGATAATGAAAACCAAAATAAAGCTGGCATAGCAGTTCTTATAGCAGATAACTTAGTCTACAAATCAACAAAAGCAATGAAAGACAAAAATGATCATTATATAATGGTAAAGGGAACAATTCAATAAGAAGATACAACAATCTTAAATATTTACACACCTAACACAGGAGTGCCCAGATTCATAAAGTAAACCCTACTTGATCTAAACAAAATGATAGACAAAAGGACCATAAAAGCTGGGGACTTCAACATTCCACTGACAGAACAGGGCATATCCTCCAAACAAAAAATAAATAAAGAAATAAGGGACTTAAATAGAACTGGAACACACAGGTCCAACAGACATTTACAGAACATTCTACCCCAAAACTACCAAATACACATCCTTCTTGTCAGCTCACAGAACATTCCCTAAGACTGGTCACATCCTAGGTCACAAAATATGTCTCAAAAAAATTTAAATAATAGAAATTATACCATGCATTTTCTCAGACCACAGTGGAATAAAATTAGAAATCAACAACAACAGAAACACTCATCACTACATAAAGTCATGGAAACTAAACAACATACAAGTGAATGATAGGTCAAGGAGAAAATTATGATGGAAATCAAAAGATTCTTTGAACTAAAGATAATGGTGACAAAAGTTATGAAAATCTATAGGATGCAGCTAAAGCAGTCCTGAGAGAAAAATTCATAGCCATAAATGTTTACACCAAAAGACAGAAAAATCAGAAGTCAACAATCTAATGAATTGTCTCAAATATCTGGAAAAGGATGAGCAAACCAATCCCAAACCCAGCAGAAGAAAAGAAATAACCAAGATCAGAGCAGAACTAAATGAAATCAATAACAAAAGAACTATATGGAGGATTACTTTTTAAAAAGTTGGTTCTTTGGAAAGACAAAAAAAATTTGACACACCTCTTCCTAGATTAGCTAGAAGCAGAAAAGAAAGGACTCTAATAAGCTCAATTACGAATGATAAAGGAGAAATTACCACTGATACCACAGAAATACAAAATATCATCTCTGAATACTATAAAAATCTCTGTGCACAAAAACTTGAAAATGTGGAGGAAATGGACAAATTCTGGAAACACACAAACTCCCTAGGCTCAATCAGGAAGATATAGAATTCCCTAAAAGACCAATATCAAGTACCAAAATTGAAGAAGTAATAAAAACCTTCCTAAATTACTGACGATATGATCTTATATCTAGAAAACCCCAAAGATTCTGTCAAGAGACTACTGGAATTGATAAATAAGTTCAACAAAGTTACAAAATCAATGTATGCAAATCAGTAGCATTCATATACACCAACAACAATCAAACTAAGAATGAAATCAGAGACCCAATACCTTCTACAATAGCAACAAAGAAAATAAAATAACTAGGAATATATTTACCTTAAGAGGTGAAGGACCTCTACAGGGATAACTATGAAACACAGAGGAAGGAAATAGAAGATGCAAACGGAAGGAAAGCCATACCATTCTCATGCATCAGCAGAATCAACATTGTTAAAATGTCTATACTAGCAAAGTGATCTACAGATTTTATGTAATCACTATGAAAATATCAGCATTTTTCACAAGTCTAGAAAATTTTTCAGTGCTTTGTATGAAACCAGGTAAGACCTCATCTAGCTAAAGCAATCTTAAGCAAAAAGAACAAATTGGGAGCCATAATTTACCAGACTTCAAGCTACACTACAAGGTTATAGTAACCAAAACAGCACGGTACTGGCACAAAAATAGAAACACATACCAATTAAAAGAACAGAGAACCCAGATATATAGCCATCCACATACAGCCAACAAATCTTTGACAAAGCAGACAACAGTATATACTGGGGAAATAATCCCTATTCAATAAATGGAGCTGGAAAAATTGGATAGACACATGCAGAAGACTGAAACCAGATCCACACCTCTCACCTCACAAATATCAACCCACACCATTGTTAATAGACTTAAACTTAGGGCAGGAAACCATAAGAATTCTAGAAGAAAACATTGGAAAAACTCTTATACACATCAGCCTAGGCAAAGAATTTATGAATAATACACCCAAAGCAATCACAGCAGCAACAAAAATAAATAAATGGTACCTGATCAAATTTAAAGCCTTCTGCACAGGCAAAGGAACTATCACTAGAGCAAATAGACAACCTACAGAATGGCAGAAAATATTTGCTTTCTGTACATCCAATAAAGGTCTCATAACTAGAATCCATATAGAAGGCAGGAAAATCAGCAAGAAAAAATAAAACAACCCCATTAAAAAGTGGGCAAAAGACATGATAAGAAACTTTTTTAAAGAACATAGATTAATGGCCAAGGAACATACGAAAAAATGCTCAACATCTTTAACCATCAGGGAAATGCAAATCAAAACCACAATGAGGTATCACTTAACTCCAGTAAGATTGGCTTATATCAAAAAGTCCCAAAACAAATGTTGGTGAGGATGTGGAGAAATGGGAACTCTCATACACTGCTGGTGGGACTGCAAACTATTATAACCTCTATGAAAAGTAATATGGAAATATCTCAAAGAACTAAAGGTAGAGCTACTATTTGATCCAGCAATTCCACTACTGGGCATTCAGCCAAAGGAAAAAAAATACATTCTGTAATGAAGACATCTGCACCCAAATGTTTATACAGCACACTTCACAATTGCAAAGATGTGGTAACAACCCAAGTGCCCATGGTACATGAGTGAATTAATAAATTATGGTATACATATAACATGGAGAACTACTCAGCCACAAAAAACAATGGCAAATTAACATCTCTTGTGTTATCCTGGCTGGAGCGGGAGCTCATTCTTCCAAGTGAAGTATCTCAAGAATGGAAAAATAAACACCACGTGTACCATCAACTTGATACTAATTAATCAACATTTAAGTCACATAGGGAAATAACATTCATCATCTGTCAGGCAGGTGGATGGGAGGAGAGGGGAATGGGTAAATTCACACCTAATGGGTGCAGTGTGCACTGTCTGAGGGATGGGCACACTTTTACCTCTGACTTGTGTAGCTCAAAGGCAATATATGTAAACTAAACGTTTCTACCCCCATAATATTCTGAAATAAACATAATAATAATAATGATAGCCATTTTGACTAAGGTATGATGATATGTAATTATAGACGTCTCTTACAGTTGGTGATATTGAGCATTTTCTCAACTACCTGTTGGCTATTTGTATGTCTTCTTTTGAGAAACGTCTATTCACGTCCTTTTATCACTTTTTAATGGGATTATTTGGTTTGTTTGTTGAGTTGATTAGGATTTTTTTATATATTCTGAATGTTTGTTTCCTGTTAAATGAGTACTTTAGAAGCTTTTTCTCCCACTTTAAAAGTCTTCTGTCCACCCTGTTGATTATTTGTTTTGCTGTGCTAAAGAAACCATATAATTTAATATAACCTCATTCGTTTATTATCTTTTCCTTATCTGTGATTTTAATGCCTTAGTTATAAATTTTTTGCCTAGACCAATGTCCAGATTTTTTCTTAGGTTTTTTTCTAGTATGTTTATAGTGGTCTCACTTTTATATATCTAATGCATCTTTAGTTGATTTTTCATATTTTTCATATTGTGAGAGATAGGAGTGCAATTTTATTCTTTTGAATATGGCGATACAATTTCCCCAGCATCATTTATTGAAAAGCATTTCTTTCCACCAGTGCATGCTATTTCTGGTTTTGTTAAAGATCAGTTGGATTTTTCATTCTATTCCATTGACCTATGTCTCTATTTTTATACAAGTACTGTGCTGTTTTTCTTTACATACTTATAACATAACTTGAAGTCACTTAATGTGTTGTCTCGAGCTTTGTTCTTTTTTATTACAATTGGTATGGTTACTGAGGCTTTTATTTTTTGATCCATGTAAATTTTAGAATTTATTTTTATAATTATGTAAAAAATTATGGTTTTTTGTTCATAGAGATTTCATTGAATATGTATATTTCTATGGGAGATATGCTCACTTTAATTATATTAATTCTTCCAGTCCATAACCATCAGATGTTTTTCTTTTTGCTTGTGTCACCTACAATTACTTTCAGCAGAGTTTTGCAGTTTTTCTTGAGATCTCTTACCTTCTTGGTTAAATTTGTTTCTAGGGTTTTTCTATAGCTACTGTAAATGGAATTGCTTTCTTGAATTCCTTCTCATGTAGATCATTATTGGTGTATAGAAACACTTCTGATTTTTGTACTGTGATTTTCTGTTCTGCAACATTACTAAATTAATTTTTTCAATCTAAAAAGTTTTGGTGGAGTCTATAGATTTTTCTAGATAAAAGATTATGTCATCAACACATAGAGAAAATTTGACTTCCTCTTTCCATATGTGGATGTATTTTATTTCTTTTTCTTTCCTGGTTGACTTGTCTAGGACTTCCAGTACTACATTGAATAAGAGAGGTGAAACTGAGCATCCTTGTCTTTTTCCCATTTGGTATGATATTGGCTGTGGTTTGTCATATATAATCTTTAATATTTTGATGTGTGTTTCCTCTATGCCTAGTTTATTGGGAGTCTTTTTTCAGGAACAGATGGTGAATTTTCTCGAATATTTTTTCTGTGTCTATTGAGATGACTATATGGTTTTTGGACTTAATTCTGTTTGTTATGTACCACATTTACTGATTTGCATATGCCAAACCATCCTTACATGCCTGGTATAACACCAACTTGATCATGGTATGTTGTCTTTTTGTTGTGCCATTGGATTCAGTTTGCTGTGTTTTCTTGAATAGTTTTTTGGTTTTTTTATCAGGGATATTAGTCTGTTGTTGTTGTTGTTGTTGTTGTGTCTGTTTTTGATATCAGAATGATAGTGGCCTCATAGTGAGGATTCTGTTCTACTTGATTGTTTGGAACAGTTTCGGGAAGATTGCTATTAGTTCTTCTTTGTACATTGGTACATTTCAGCTGTGAATCAATCTGTTCCTGAACTTTTTTTGCTTGGGAGAATTTTTATTACTGATTCAATCTCACTACTCACTATTGGTCTGTTCAAGTTTTCTATTATTTCCTAGTAAAATCTTGGGAGGTGTATGTTTCCAGTAATTTATCCATTTCCTCTAGATTTTGTTTGTCAGCATGTACTTGTTATAATTGTCTCTAGTAATTTTTTGTATTTTTGTCATAGCAGTCATAAAATCCCCTTTTTCGTGTTTAATTTTGTTTATTTGAATCTTCTCTCCTTTTTTCTTGATTAGTCTAGCTAGAAATTTATGTAGCTTGTGTCTTTGAAGAATCAACTTTTCATTATGTTGATCATTTATAGTTTTCCTGTGGTCTATATTTCATTTAGTTATTCCCTGATCTTTGTTATTTATGCTTCCGTGTGTTTGTGTTTTGTGATGGTGAAAGCTTTCCTAATCACTTAACATTTAGCACACCTTTGAATATTTCTTATATGACTTGTCTAGTGCTGATGAATTCCCTTAGCATTTGCTTGTTTTTGGAAACACATTCTGTCTCCTTCATTTATGAAGACTAATTTTGCTGCATATAGAATTTTATTTTAGTACTTTGGATATGTCATCTTATTCTCTTCTGGCCTGTACAGTTTCTTCTGATAAGTCTGCCATTTGTCTGATAAGGTTTCTTTATAGATGACTGATGCTTTTCTCTTGCATATTTTATTTTCTTTAATTTCAGAATATTATGGGGGTCAAACATTTTGGTTACATAATTTACTTTTGTGCAATTTGAGTCAAAGTTATATGTGTGCCCATCACCAAGAAAGTGTGCATACTCATTAGGTATAAATTTACTCATCCCCTCCTCTCTTCCATCTGCTTTGGGGAGTTCAAGCCATTCACATTTATTGAAATAATTGATATGTGGGGTGGATTTCTGTTCTTCCTGTTGTACAAACCCTTATTTTCTGTTTTACCTCTTGAGCCATTGTGGTATCTGGGCTCTGAACTTTAGGTTTGGGATGATTTTACAGTGGTGGTGCCTATTTTGCTGATCAGTGTATAATGTCTTTTCACTTTGATTTTGCATATTTCTAGAGTTCTTTCACTGGTTCCTTCTCATCAGTCCTCTCAATCAAGGGCTGAGGGTGCTAGGGGTGGCTTATGGACCTGATTCCAAGTCCCCAAAGTTTAGTCCCAGACCATGCCATGGAGAAGGGTACTTGTCCTGAGTTGCCTTTAAGGTGCTTTAGCAGGTTTGATGAACCTTTCGTTATGCCACTGTGGCAGCTCTGCTGTCAGTGGTGAGCTCGGCTAGGAACCCACTCCCACTGCAGAGAAGCAGGCTTCTCAGCATCAAGCATTCTTATGGTTGCTTTGGGGTGAATGGTCATGGTGTCCCTGCACTGTTCTTGTGTCTGGGGCTCATCAGATCCTGCCCACCAGAGCCTGCCCACCAGATCTAAGCTGCAAATGGGTTATCCTGCCAAATGTCGCTGCAGTGGCTACATCCTCATTGATGGGTTTGGCTGGGACCCCACTACAGAGAAACAGGCCTCTCAGCATAAAGCACTCTCACAGTTGCTATAGGGCAGAGGGGCTGTGCTCTCCCTGCACCATTCTGTGTCCAGGGGGTACCAGGTCTTGCCCACCTGTTTAAGCCACCAGGGGGCAATCCCACAAAATGTCACGGTTTGGGCTCCACCCCCACTCAGTGGTGGGCTCAACTGGGAATGTACCCCCCCTGCAGAGAAATGGGCTTCTTAGCACAGAGCACCCTCACAGTTGCTATGGGGGGGAGAGGTTGCAGCTGCAAGCTGGCTTGAGCCAAATTACTTTCTGTGATGCCAGGAATGGAGGAGGTTCAGTAAAGGAGGCATCTAGATGTAAGAATGCTGGCTTTCTGGTCCCTCGTGGCACTCTCCTCGGGGACGAGAGTTTTGTGTCCAACGGCTCGCCGGAATCCCCCAAGTGGGAGAGGGGAGCCCCCCTTTCCCTTTCACTGGGCTCCAGGCCTCTCTGGATTTGGGCCTCAAGTCACCATCCTCTCTTCTCTCTCTTCCTCTTCCTCAGCTTCACAGCCTTCCCATGGGGTCCCCAGACACCTCTGCTATCTCTCCCTGTGATCCACACCTGAACCACAATTGTACTGTGTTCTCCTTAGTCCAATCTTCTACCCTTCAGCAAGCTATGTCACTAGTCAGCCATCTTCTCTTGCCTATTTTAGAATTTGTTATTTCACTTTGGCTTTAGACAGTCAGATTCTAGTAGAACTTTATGGACTTTTTGCATTGTATTTGCATGGGGATCACTGAGCCTTCTGTATCTCGGTGTCAAAATCTTTTGCTAGATAAGGAAAGTTTTCATCTATTATTTTGTTAAATATGTTTTCTAAGCTTTATAATCTCTTTGCATGCTAAGGAATACTCATACTTCGCAAGATAAGTCATATTATGTAGTCTCAAATTTTTCAAAGGTTTTGTTAATTCTTTTTTATTCTTTTTTCTTTATTTTTGTCTTTATTTTTTCTTTATTTTAAAAGACCCGTCTTCAAGTCTTGAAATTTTTCTAGTCATTATTGAAGATTTCCGGTATATTTTGTATATCCTTCAGTGAATTTTTCAATTTCATAATTTCTGGGCTTTTTTTCAAGGTATCTATCTCCTTGGTAAATTTCTTATTCATATCCTGAGTTGATTTTCGTAATTCTTTGCATTGGTTTTCGCATTTCTCTTGCATTTCATTGAGATTTTAAATCAATATTTTGAATTCTTTTTCTGGAATTTTTGAGGACTTTCAAGTTAGAATCTATTCCTGGAGAATTGCTGTGTTCCTTTGAGGATGTTATATTACCTTGCTTTATCATATTTCCTATGATTTACACTGATTTCTCTGCATCAGGAGTAACAGTTGCTTTTTGGTTTTTAATTTACTTTCATGGGGGTGCTTTTTTCTTAAAGCTGTCACTATGATGTTGGTTGGGTAGCCCTTTCACTGTGCTTCTGGGTACATGCAGTAGTAAACTCTGTATGATTGCTTTGGCTATAAATAGCATGAGTTGTATCTGTGATTTCCTCAATGTGTTAGGGTGTCTGCTCTGGAGCCAGGGACATAACTGCTCTGGTGTCCCAGAAACCTGAGCCCAACAGGCTGATGGATGCTGTCTCAGCTATTGCACTAGGGGTTCAATTGCTCTGGTTGCCCAAAGCACCAGGTTTCTAGGGACGTGAGACACCACTTTGGCTAGAGAGGGTGCACTAACAACTGGGATTAGGGGTGGAATGGCTCATGGTAGCTTGGACCTAGAAGGTAGGGTATAGCAGCAGCTCTGCTCAGGGATGTTACACCACCAGGTGGTCATTGTGCAGTGGTAGCTGACCCTCAGAGAGGGAAGCATTCAATGGCTTTCCCCTTCAAGAAGAAGACACTCTAGCAGAGGCTCTGATTTCAAGAGTATGCAGGACAGTAGCAGCAGTGGTCTTGAGGAAAAGGAGCATAGTATCAGCTGATTCTCTGGGGACAGCTCAGTGTGTGAACTCTGGGTAGCCTCCTGAGCTGGGCTCAGAGCCTGTGAGAACTGTTAAGTCTCCACTGGTAAAAACTGCAGGTGTCTGTGGTAGTGATGGCAGCTGTGTTGGTCCTTTTTCTTACATTCTCCAAAAGATGTAGAAGTTTCTTCCAACTGGAACCAACTGAAAAAATGTTGTGAGGAAAAGAGTTCCCACCTTTTACGGAACATCCTTGGTTACGTGCTCTCAAGCAGTGTCCCAACCTTTTGGCACCAGGAACTGATTTCATGGAAGACAATTTTTCCATGGGCCAGGGGTCAGGTTATGGTTTCAGGATGATTCACACATTATATTTATTGTGCAGTCAACCTCCTCTAAGATAATTTATATTTGCAGCCACTAAGCACACCCAGCCGGACCATCATCGCATCTACTACGTATGCAGCTTAAATTCTCATAAGGAGCCTGCAACCTGGATCCATCAATGGGCAATTTACAGTAGGGTTTGCACTCCTATGAGAATCTATTGCCAGCACTAATCTGACAGGAGGTGGAGCTTAGGCAGTGATGCAAGTGATGGGGAGCAGCTGCAAATACAGATGAAGCTTCACTTACTTGCCTGCCACTCACCTCCTGCTGTGCAGCCCAGTTCCTAACAGGCCATGAACAGGTACTGGTACTGGTCCACAGCTGGGGTTTGGGGACCATAGCTCTGCAGGATTTCTCCTCTTTCTTTGCTGTTCTCCAGTGCATCTTTTAATTATTTTGGTCAAAATGTAGTTACTTACTTGTTCTTCGGGGTTTTTTGGTATGTGTTAGGAAAAGAATGCTAGGTACATCTAGTCAGCCGTTTTGCTACCATCTCAGAAATTTTATTTTTAAATGAACAACCTTTATTTTTAGAGCCATTTTAGGCTTATAGAAAAATGAGAAATGAAGCAGAAAACATGGAATTATAAACCTACTCTACCTGCCTACAGAGTCTTCCATAGTATTAACATCTTGCAATAGGTATATTTGTTCCAATTGCTGAGACCTTATTACTTAAAAGTCCATAGCTTATATCAAGGCTCATTCTTGTGTTGTACATGCCATAGATTTTGAGAAATATATGATGACGTGTATCCACAATAACATTATCCTACAGAATAGTTTCCACTATCCAAAAAATCCCCTGTATTTTTTAAATTTCAGAATATTATGGGGTTACAAACAATCCCCATAATTTGTCTATGTACTTTGTCTATGTATTTCTCCTTTCCCCCACCCAAACCTCTGGCAACTTCTGTTGAATTTTAACTGATGAATAATACTTGTGGGGCGCAGTGTGATGTTTTAACAAGTATAAATATTGTGAAATTATTAAATCAAGTTAATTTAAATATTCATTACTTCACATACTTATATTTTTGTGGTGATGACACTTGTGATTTACTCTCTTAGCAATTTTGAAACATATATAACTTAGCTACAGTCTCCATACTTGGCAATAGATCTCCAAAACTTATCTCTCCTGTCTAATGGATTCTTTGTACACTTTAACCAACATTGCCCAATCCTCACATCCTAGCATCTAGTAACCATCATTCTACTATTTCTATAATTATGACATTTTTAGATCCTTCATATAAGTCAAGTAAAGCAGTATTTCTCTTTCTGCAGCTTCTTTCTTTTGCTATTCATGTATTCCAAGTTTATTTGTGTTCCTACAAATGGCAGTAATTTTTTTCTAAGGCTAAATATTTTTATACTGTGTATACTACATTTCTTTTTTTTTTCTTTTTTTTTAATTTCAGAATATTATGGGGGTACAACACTTTGGCTATATATATTGCCCATGCACTGCCCGTGTCAGAGCCACAATCGTGGTCATCCCCCAAACTGTGCTCCCCGCATCCATTCAGTGAGAGTTTTTCCCATCCCCTCCACCCCTATCCTGCCTGCCCACCCTCAGATGAATGTTATTGCCCTGTGTGATGTAAGTGTTGATCAGTTACTACCAGTTTGATGGTGAGTACTAGTGGATATACTACATTTCTTTATCCATTCATCCACTGATGAACACTAAGATTGTTTTTACATCTTGGCTATTGTGAATAATGCTACAATGAACATAGGAGTGCAGATATCTTTATATTGTATTGATTTAAATTCTTTTAGATATGCAACCAAAAGTGAGATTGCTGGATCATATTGGTAGTTCTATTTTCAGTTTTTTGAGAAACTTCTCTTCAGGTTTTCATAATGGCTGTATTAATATACATTCCTGCCAATAGTGTGCAAGTGTTTTCTGCACACTCTTGTCAGTATTTATCTTTAGTCTTTTTGAGGATAGCTAGTCTCATAAATGTGAGGTGGTATTTCATTGTGCCTCTCTTTTGCATTACATTTTGATTTGTGAAAATTTTTATACGTCTTTTGGCCATTTTTATATCTTATTTAGAGAAAGGGATATTGAGATCCTATGCCCATTTTAAAATCATATTACTTATTTTCTTAATATTGAGCTTTTTTGTGTTCTTATGTATTCTTGATATTATTCATTATTAGATGTATGGTTTGCAATATTTTTTCTCAATCTCTATTTTGTTTTCTCTCATTCTCCCAAGAATTATCAGGAAAATAACTACAGACTGACTAAAATAACTGTATGCCTGTTCTGTATGCCACATGGATGCCAGTTAAAGATCTGCTGCAATCAAGGAGACACCCAATCTGAAAAAAACTACATGTAAAATGGTAAGAACCTCACAGTATTTTGTGTGTGTGTGTGAGTTTGTGTTACTTTTCTTTTTTATTCCAAAATATTAAGGGGATGCAAATATATACATGGATACATCGCATAATGGTTAAGTTGGAGCTTGTAGTGTGCCCTCACAAGCATAGAGTTCATTGTAAATAATGAGTAAGTTTTTATACCTCACCCCCTCCCACCATCCCTCTTTCTTGGTTTTTAGCATTCTTTAAATATCTTTGTGTTGATATATGCCCACCATTTAGTTCCCAATAATTATTGAGTACATGTGGCGTTTGTATTTCCATTCCTTAGATACTTAATGTAGAATAATGGTCTCCAGTCCCACACAGGTTGCTGCAAAAGACATTGTTTAATTTTTTTTATGGCTCACTAGTATGCTATGGCTGCAGTCCCCAACCCCTGGGCCATGGACCAGTACCAGTCCGTGGCCAGTTAGGAACCAGGACGCACAGCAGGAAGTGAGTGGTGGGTCAGCCAGGGAAGCTTCAACTGTACTTACAGCCCTATCACTGATACTTCCTATCACTTGCATCACTGCCTGAGCTCTGCCTACTTTCAGATCAGCACTGGCATTAGATTTACATAGGAGTGCAAATCCTACTGTAAACTGCACATGCAAGGGATCCAGGTTGCTAACTCCTTATGAGAATCTACTGCCTGATGATCTGAGGTGTAAGTGAGGCAGGATGCTAGTGCTGGGGAGTAGCTACAAATACAGATTATCATCAGCAAAGAGGTTTGACTGCACAGACACCATAGTCAATTGCTTGCAGACTCATGTAAAAACCCTATCAGTGAGTGGCAAGTGACAATGTAATAGTAATAGAAATAAAGTGCACAATAAATGTAATGCACTTGAGTCATTCTGAAACCATTGCCCACCCCCCAGTCTGCAGAAAAATTGTCTTCCATGTAACAAGTCACTTGTGCCAAATAGGTTGTGGACCACTACTCTATAATATATATGCACCAAATTTTCTTTTAGAACTAATGAATTGTTGAACACTTAAGTTGATTCCACATATTTGAAATTGTGAACTGTGCTGTAGTAAACATCCAAGTGCAAGTGTCATTTTGATAAAATGATTTCTTTTCCTTTGGGAACATACCCAGCAGTAAAATTGCTGAATTGAATGATATGTCTTCATTTATTACATTTAGGAATCTCTATACTGTTTTCCATAGAGGTTACACTAATTTGCAGTCCCACTGAGAGTGTATAAACATTATTTCTCTGTAAATCCTTACCAGCATCCATTGTGTTTTTCCTTTTTAGTAATGACCATTCTAACTGGCAAAATGTGGTATCTCATGGTGTTTTTAATTTGCATTTCCCTGATTATTAATAATGCTGAGCATTTTTTCTAATGTTTATTGGACATTTGTCTTTCTTCTTTTGAAAAACTTCTGTTCATGTCTTACGCTCAGATTTTAATGGGGTTGGTTTTTTTCTTGATGATTTGTTTGAATTTTTGTAGAATCTAGATAATAGCTCATTATTAGATGTATAGTTTGTGAATATTTTCTCCCATTCTGTTGTCTATTTACTTTTTTGGTTATTTCCTGTGCAGCAGAATTGTTTTAATTTAATTAAGTCCTATTTATTTATTTTTCTTGTTGCTTTGTTTGCCTTTGGAGTCTTAGTCAAAAATTATTTGCCTATGTCAATGTCTAGATGAGTTTTTCTTATATTTCTTCTAGAATTGTGTGGTTTACTGTGTTGCAATTAAGTCTTTTATACATCTAGAATTAATTTTTATATATGATGAAAGACAAATCCTGTTTCATTCTTTTGCATGTGGCTATTCAGTTTTCCCAGCACAAATTTTGGAATAGGGCTTCCTTTCTCTAGTGTGTGGTGTTGTCTGCTTTGTCAAAGATAATTTGGCTGTAGGTAGATGGTTTTATATCTGGGTTCTCTATTCTATTCCACTGGTTTATGTCTCCATTGCCATTGGTCTATGTCTGCATTAAATATTTTAATCACTGTGGGAAGTATGGACATTTTAACAATGTTTATTCTACCAAGCCATGAGTATGGGATGTGTTTCCATTTGTTTGCATCATTTGATTTCCTCCAACAGTGTTTTGTCATTCTCCTTGTAGAGATATTTTATCTTCTTGATTAAGTGTATTCCTAAGTATTTTGTATTCTTTGTAGCTCCTATGAATGATATTGAGTCCTTGATTTGATTCTCAGCTTGACTGTTATCAGTCATTTTTATATATAAAAATGCTACTGATTTTGTGTACAAAGATTTTGTAATCTCAGAAATGCTGAATTTATTTATCAACTCTAAAATTATATTGTTGGAGTCTTCAGGGATTTCTGGATATAAGATCATATCGTCAGCAAACAGGGACAGTTCAGACTCCTCTGTCCCAATTTGGGTACCATTTATTTCTTTCTCTTGCTTGATTTCTCTGACTAGGACTTCTGGTACTATTTGGAATAGGAATGATTAAAATGAACACCTTTTTATTATTTTAGTTCTTAAGGATAATGATTTCAACTTTTTCCCAATCAGTATGATATTGGCTGTGAGTTTGTCATAACATGGTTTTCATAATTTTGAGGTATGTTTCTTCTATTCCTAGTATGTTAATGGGTTTTACCATGAAATGTTGGATTTTATTGAATGATTTTTTCTGTGTCTATTGAGATGATCATATTTATTTTCTTTATTTTTACTTCTGTTTATGTGGTGAATCATGTTTATTGATTTCTGTATGTTGAACGATTCTTGCATCTCCAGAATGAAACCCATTTGTTCACGGAGAGTTACATTTTTGATCTGCTATTAAATTTTATTTTATAGTGATTTGTTGAGGATTTTTATATAAATGCCTATAAAAGATATTTGTTTGAGGTTTGCTTTTTTGTTCTTTTAGTTCCTTCCTAGCTTCATATTAGGGTGATATTTCCTTCATACAGTAAGTTAGAAAGAATTTTCTCCTCTTCAATCTTATGAAAATTTCCATAGGATAGGTGCCAGTTCTTTGTAAATCCAGTAAAATTTGGATTTTGAATCCATGTGTTTCAGGACTTTATGTGGTGGAAGTTTTTTTATTTCAGCTTCTTACATCTTATTACAGCTTTTTGGTTACAACTACAGCTTTATTACACCATTTATTGAATAGGGCTTCAATCTCACTGCTTATTATTGCTGTGTTAAGAAATTTTGTTTCATTTTGATCCAGGCTTGGGAGGTTGTGTTTCAAATAATATATCCATTTCATCTCATATTCTAGTTTGTATGTGCAGAGGTTTTTCAAGTATTCATAGACAATACTTTGTATTTCTGTGGCATCAGTCATAATGTCTCCTCTTTCATTTCTTTTTTTGTTTGTTTGTTTAGCATGTTTGAGGTTATATGTCTATTTATTTAAAAAATAAAATCAATAACTGTCAGATACACATTCTTTCTAAACATACAAAATATATTTATATAAATTGAAGGCAAAGTGAATAATTAAGTGTATTTCATAAATTCAAATGATTGATATCATTAAAAAATTTAGATAGATATTTTTAATGAATAATTATTAATTCAAACATAATTATACAGTAAATTTTAAAATACAGTAAGCTGCTCCATGAGAGAACTTTTTAGTTCTGAATACTTATATTTGAAAATATCTCAACCAAACAGGGTAATTAAATTTTAAAATAATTTGAGCTGCTCCACAGAGGAAACTTACAGTCTTGAGTGATAATATCAAAAACTAGAAAACTTTCTGTTCTTAGAAAGATAGGAAGTGTAGTCTTCATTTGCTCCTCTTGAATCTTGGCAGAAGCTTGCAACTGTACATTTTACTAAAGGATAGCAAAATGATTTTAATTCATATCTGAAGGTAGATCAGAAAAACCACAGGATGTCTACCTGATTTCTCACTCTCTTAGGTAAGGTGCCATATGAGATCTGAGCTGAAAATTCAAACATTGTGAAGAAATCCAACTACTGTGAAGTCTCCACGCTGGAGAGACCATATGCAGAGACCACACAAGTAAAAGACGGCCAAGAGCCTCAGTTGTCTCAACTCTTTGCTCTCTTAATCTTCTCAGCCCTAAGCACCAGACTTGAAAGTGAATGTGTTCTGAGATGATCTCATCTGGCTTTCAAGCCACAAGGTAGAATGCCAAATGGAGCAGAGAAATATTTTCCTGCTGTGCCCTGTCCAAAAGTATGGTTCACAGAATCTGTTAGCGTGATAAATAGTTGTTGACGTGGCTAAAACTGGAAACTATATTTTCCCATATTCCTCTTTTATGACTTGACCAAAATAGAAATATGAATAAGGGTTGAAAATAGAAAGTAAAGAAGGCCATCACTCTCAAAGATCTCAGAAGCCACACAGATTGAGAGAAAGACATAGACATGTCAAATGTACTCCAGAATTCAGATCTTCCAAAGTACTGGTCCTTACCACCAGAGTTAATCCAAGTTGACAGCCAAGCCCTTCACTGTTGTTATGTCAGACAGCAACTTATATAGATCTGTCCAACAATTTTCCATTCATGGTTTCACTTTGACAAAGAGACATGCATAGCATCTAGAGTATTCCTTAAACCTTAAATTGACCCAACTACTTCAGTGACTCAGGCTGTTATTGACATTTATCTTCCAATAAAAAAATAAAGTTGTTGACCTTATCTTTCAAGTCTCATCTTTCTGACTTTCATTTAGCCAATTCCTTCCACATTTTTGTAAGCTATATTTTGAATAGTGAGTCCTATAGTCATATATAATTTTTTTCTTTTTTTCTTTACAAGGGAAAGTGCAAATGGAGTCCCCCACTACCACAAATTATGCAGATCATAATTTGGGTTTTTCCTTTATATATTTACATATATTGCCTATGCACTGCACAAGTCGGAGCTACAATCATGGACATCCCACAAACTGTGCAACCTGCACCCATTTGATAAGAGTTTTCCCATCTCCTAAACCCCCCTCCGATGTGCCCATCCCCTGAATTACCCACATTTAGGGGTACTCTCAGGGGTCAGCACATCTAGAGTACAACATATAAGCCTCACCCTGAGAAAACTATCTTCATGATCATGGTATCTCCCGTGCCATGTAAATATGACACATATAATTTTAATAGTTCTAGTATTCTAATAATACACTAGCTAATACAACTATGAATTTGTCACATTTTACAAAAATTTTATTTTTCTCCTTGAAATTTGACTCTGCAATAATTTTTTGTTATTATTATTATATTACAACATCTGTAGCAAAATCTGTTTTTAACTCTATAGATTGTATTTGAAACTGCATCATTGCATAATAGATTTCTAACATAATAAATCCACAAAGAAAACAACATAGATTTAACTTTCAGTGATTTTCATACTTCTAGAATAGGGGTTGGCAAGTTTTACCTTTGTAAAGGGATAAATAATAAATATTTAAAAATAATATTATACAATTTTTATTTATTTATTTTTATTTCATAATATTATGGGGGTGCAACTCTTTGGTTAGATATATTGCCTAGGCATTGCACAAGTCGGAGCTACAATCATGGACATCCCACAAACTGAGCAGCCTGCATGCATTTGGTGAGAGTTTTCCCACCCCTTCCACCCCCTCCCACGTGCCCACTCTATGACTAATATTGTTTCCATGTGTGACATAAGTATTGATCAGTTAGCACCAATTTGATGATGAGTACCAGCGGTGCTTGTTTTTCCATTCTTGTGATACTTCATTTCGAAGAATGGGCTCTAGCTCCATCCAGGGTAATACTACATGTGTTAATTCACCAATTTTTTTATTGCTGAGTAACACTCCATGGTAAACATATACCACATTTTATTGACCCTCTCATGTATTGATGGACCCGTGGGTTGTTTCCACATCTTTGCAATTGTGAATCGTGCTGCTTAAACATTTGCACACATATGTCTTTATTATAGAAAGTCTTTTTTTCCTTTGGGTAAGTACCCAGAAGTGTGATTGCTGGATCAAATGGTAGTCCTACTTTTAGTTCTTTGGGGTATATCCATATTACTTTACAAGAGGTTGTACTAATTTTCAGTCCCAGCAGCAGTGTATGAGTGTTCCTGTCTGTCAGCATTTCCACCAACATTTGTTGTTTTGGGAATTTTTGATAAAAGCTAATCTCACTGAAGTTAAGATATATCTCATTGTGGTTTTGATTTGCATTTCCCTGATGATTAGAGAAGTTGAGCAACTTTTTATAAGTTTGCTGGCCATTATACTGTCTTCTTTTGAAAAGTTTCTGTTCATGTCCTTTGCCCACTTTTTAATAGGGTTGTTTGATTTTATTGATTTTCCTAAGTTCTGTATAGATTCTGGTTATCAGCCCTTTATCAGATGTGTAGCATGCAAATATTTTGCCCCATTCTGTAGGTTGTCAGTTCACTCAAGTGATAGTTTCATTGGCTGTGTAGAAGCTTTTTAATCTGATCAGGTCCCATTTATTTATTTTTTTGCTACTTTGATTGCTTTGGGATTCTTCTTCATAAATTCATTGCCTAAGCCAATGACTATAAGAGTTTTTCCAATGTTTTCTTCTAGAATTCTTATGATTTCATGTCTTAGGCTTAAGTTTGTTATCCATTGTGAGTTGATTTTTGTGAAAGGTGAGAGGTGTGGATCTAGTTTCAGTCTTCTACAGTGGCTATCCAATTTTCCCAGCACCATTTATTGATAGGAATTATTTTCTCTGGTGTATGTTTTTGTCTACTTTGTCAAAGGTCAGATGACAGTATTAGGATGGTTTTATATATGGGTTCTTAGTTCTGTTCCACTGGTCTATGTCTCTGTTCTTGTGCCAGTACCATGCTGTTTTGGTTATTATAGCCTTGTAGTATAGATTGAAGTCTGATAGATTGATGCCTCCCAATTTGTTCTTTTTGCTTAAGATTGCTTTGGCTAGATGGGTTTTCTCTGGTTCCACACAAAACATACAATTATTATTTCCAGATTTGCCAAAAATGATGTTAGTATTTTGATAGGGACTGTATTGATTCTGTAAATCACTTTAAGTAACATAGACATTTTAACAATGTTGATTCTACCAATCCAAGAGCATGGTATGGTTTTCCATCTGATTATATCCTCTGCAATTTCTTTTCTCAGTGTTTAGTAGTTCTCTCTATATAGGTCTATTACCTCCTTAGTTAGATATGTTCCTAAATATTTAATTTTCTTTGGTGCTATTTTGAAATATATTGCATCTTTGATTTATGTTTCTGCTCAACTGTTATTGGCATATATGAAGACTACTGATTTGTGTGCACTGATTTTGTATCTTGAGACTTTGCTGAATTCATTTATCAATTCCAGGAGTCTCTTGGTTTAATCTTTGGGGTTTTCTAGATATAATATCATATCATGAGCAATGAGTGAAAATTTGATCTCTTCTTCCCCCATTTAGACACCCCTGATTGCTCTCTCTTGTCTGATTGCTCTGGCAAGGATTTCCAGGACTATGTTGAATATAAGTGGAGATAGTGGGCAACCTTGCCTGGTGCCAGTTTTAAGGGGGAATACTTTCAATTATACCCCATTCAGTATGATATTGGCTGTGGTGCTATCGCATATGGCTTTAACAATTTTCAGGTATGAGCCATTTATGCCTATATTGCTAACAGTTCTTATCATAAAAGGGTGCTGGATGTTGTCGAAGCCTTTTCTGCATCTATTGAAAGCATCATTGCTGAGTAATACTCCATGGTAAACATACACCACATTTTATTGACCCTCTCATGTATTGATGGACACTTGGGTTGTTTCCACATCTTTGCAATTGTGAATTGTGCTGCTATAAACCTTTGAGTGCAGATGTCTTTATTACAGAAAGTCTTTTTTTCCTTTGGGTAAATACCCAGTAGTGTGACTGCTGGATCAAATGGTAGTCCTACTTTTAGTTCTTTGAGGTATATCCATATTACTTTATGAGAGGTTCTTGCTTTTATTTATATGGTGAATTACAATTATAGATTTGCATATGTAGAACCATCCCTGCATTTCAGGGATGAAGCCCGCCTGATCGTGATGAATTATTTTTTTGGTGCACATTTGAATTCTGTTTGCTAGGGTTCGTTGAGAATTTTTGCATCTGTATTCATAAGGGATATTGGTCTGTAGTTTTCTTTTCTTGTTGTGTCCTTTCCTGGCTTTGGTATCAAGGTGATATTGGCTTTGTAAAATGAGTTTTGGAGGATTCCATCATTCTCGATGTTATGGAATAATTTCTGCAGAATAGACACCAGTTCTTCTTTGTAGGTTTGGTACAATTCAGGTGTGATCCCATCTGGTCCAGAACCTTTTATTTGTTGGAAGTTTTTTTATTACTGCTTCAATATTGGTACTTGATATTGGTCTGTTTAGAAATTCTATTTCTTCCTGATTGAGCCTAGGAAGGTAGTATGTTTCTAAGAATATGTCCATTTCCTCCATATTTTCATGTTTTTGTGCATAGAGATTTTTGTAGTATTCAAAGACATGATGTTTTGTATTTCCATGATATTAGTAGTGACCTCTCCTTTTTCATTTCTAATTAAGGTTATTAGAGTTCTTTCCTTTCTGCTTCTGGTCAACCTGGCAAGTGGCCTGTTTATCTATTTTGTTTATCTTTTCTAAGAACCAACTTTTCATTTTATTAAACTTCTGTATTCTATAGTGCAAAATTTCATTTAATTTTGCTCTGATATTGCTTATTTCTTATCTTCTGCTGTGTTTAGGATTGGTTTGCATTTCATTTTCCATTTTTTTGAGATGATTCATTAGTTCACTTATTTGTGAACTTTCTGTCTTTTGGATGTGGGCATTTAAGGCGATGAGTTTTCTTCTCAGGACTGCTTTTGCTGTATCCCACAGATTTTGATAACTTGTGTCCTCATTATCATTTAGGTTGAAGAATCTTTTGATTTCCATCTGAATCTTTTCTTGTTCCAATAGTCATTCAGCAATAGATTGTTTAATTTCCATGTTTTTGGATGAAGATGTAAGTTTCTGTTGGAAATCATTTCTAATTTTATTCTGCTGTGGTCTGAAAAGATAAACGGTATGATTTCTGTTTTTTTTTAATTTGTTGAGATCTGTTTTGTGGCCTAGGATGTGTGCAATTTTAGAGAAAGTTCCATGAGCTGATGAAAAGAACGTATATTCAATATTATTTGGGTGGAGTATTCTGTAGATATCTGTTAGGCCCAAATGTTGTAGAGGCTTGTTTAGGTTCACTGTTTCTTTGCTTATTTTCTGCTTGGAGGATATGTCCACTTCTTTCAGTGGAGTGTTGAAGTCCCTGGCTATTAAGGTATTGCTACTTATTATGTTACCTAGATCAAGCAGTATTTGCTTTATGTATCTAGGCAGTCCTGTGTTGCATGCATAAATATTTAGGATTGTTAAGTCTTCATGCAAGATATTTCCCTTCACCACTATATAGTGATAATCTTTGTCTTTTTTTTACTTTTGTTGCTTTAAAGTTTGTGGTATCTGATATAGGAATGGCTACCCCAGCTTTCTTTTGGTTTCTATTAGCCTGGAAATTTGTATGCCATCCTTTCACTTTGAGTCTGAATGAGTCCTTGTGTTTAAGTTGAGATTCCTGGAGCCAGCAGATACTTGCTTGTTTTTTTTTTAATCCATTCAGCCAGCCTATGTCTCTTCAATGGGCAATTCAAGCTGCTCACATTTATTGAGAGAACTGATATTTGGGTGGATTTCCGTTTATTCTGTTGGGTAGTCTCTTGTTTTGTTTTTACCTTGTGAGCCATTGTGAAATCTGGGTTCTGCAGTGTTAGCTTTTGCATAGTTTTACACTGGTGGGTGTGTGTTTTGCTGGTTAGTGTACAATGCAGGTCTAAGCATTTCTTTCAGGGCAGGTCTGGACTTCAAACTTCTATCTGTTATTGTTTGTCTTGAAAAGACTTTATTTCTCCCTCATATAAGAAGCGTACTTTGGTGGGATACAGAATTCTGGGTTGGCCATTATTTTGTTTTAGAAGACTGAGGATGAGTCCCCAGTCCCTTTTGGCTTGTAAGGTTTCAGCTGAGAAATCTGCAGTTAATCTGATAAGTTTCCCTTTGTAGGTAACCTCCTGTTTTTGCCTTACTGCTCGAAGGAGTGCCTCTTTTGTGTTTACTTTTGCAAGCTTAATAATTATGTGGCGTGGGGAATGCCTTTTCACATTGAATCTCCCAGGAGTCCTGTGTGCTTCTTGTATTTGAATATCGAGATTTCTGGCTAGGCCATGGAAATTTTCCTCTATTATTCCTTCAAATAGATTTTCCAGCCCACCCTCAGGGATGCCTATGATTCTTATGTTTGGCCTGTTTACATAATCCCATATTTCTTATATGCTTTGTTCATGCCTCTTGTTTTTGTGCTCTTTCTCTTTGATTGATTTATTTAGCACATAGGAGTTATCTTATAGCTCTGAGATTCTTTCATCTGCATGGTCCAGACTATTCTTAAGGCTTTCCACTGTGTTTTGTAGATCCTTGAATGCCTCTTTCATTTCTAGAATTTCTATTTGATATTTCTGTAACATTTCTATTTCTTTAGAAAATTTTTCATTCATTTCTTGCATTATTCTTGTGGTTTTGATATGCTGGGATTCAATTTTCTCTTGAATTTCATTGAGTTTTCTTATAATCCATAAACAAAATTCCTCTTCTGTCATTCTACCCACTTCATTTGAGTTGGTATTCATTGCTGAGGAACTAATAATTTCTTGTGGGGGTGACTTTTTGCTCTGATTTTTTATGGTTCCTGAGTTCTTTTGCTGATTCTTTCTCATCTGATGTCTTAGACTAGAGCTGGGGGTGTTAGGGCTAGTTTATGGCCCTGTCTCTAAGCCTGCAAGGATAGTTTCTTGGCAGAGCCACAGAGAGGAGTACTGGTCTGTATTGCCTTAGGTGTATTTTAGCAAATTTGGTGGACCTCTTGGGTTACCTCTGACCTGTTGTCTTCACCTCTTCCCAGTGGAGTGTAGAGAGTTTGTTCTCACAGCTTGAGCTCTAAGTTGATGGATTGTACTTAAGGGAATGAATCCACTGCTACCTAATAGCTTGAGATGGAAGGCAATATTTTTAGCAGTGGGGTTGTCCCCACTGTCATTTGTTGTAGTTTTTGTGGAGTAGGCAGTTACCTAGGTACTCTGTTTTTCTGTGGCAGGCTCTTGTCCCCCTGCTGGGGTATATGAATGCCCCAAGTTTTGGGAGGGACCTTGTAGCTCCCAGCAGTTACTTTGACCTTGCTACTCTTGAAACAATATAGTTTGCAGCTGTAGTGCGACAGCTGGATGGGTGAAATTCTACACATCTCAGAGGTTGCCTATCCAGCCACCAGAGGGTGGCCGCAGCTATGGAGTTCAGAGCTCTCTCTCTCTCTGAGCTTGGAGGGCTGCTTCAGATGGGAGGGGCCAGCTGATGGGATTGCTGAGGTCTTTAGCAGGTTTTTTTCTTCCCTGTCCACTAGCTCAAGCACTTCCCCTCCAGACCACTTGTGGGCTCTCAAGTTTTCCCACAGATTGTGTGTCTGGCCCTCTGATGTGCATATCCATGTGTCACTGGCTGATAGGTGGATCTCCAATTGGGCACCCCTTTTCCACCATTAGACCCCAAAGCGAGGTAGCTGGGCGCCTCTATTCTCAGAAGTCTCCACCAGGGGGATGTTTACAACAGGGGGAGTAGTGGCTGCTGGAGGCACTCTCGGATCAAGCAAAATTCCCTAATAAGGTGGGCAGGGTTAGGGGGAGCTGCTCTGGTTCAGCCTGTGGCACTTGAGGCATTTGGTTGCCATGAGAATTGGTACTTATACAAAATGAATCACTATAACAAGCAACCTTCAAAATGACCAATCTCTGGGTACAGGAGGGCTGGGACCTGAAGAGTGGGCACTAGGGCCAGCACATAGTGGGCACATAGGAGGCCAGAGCCAGGATAGCAGGACCAGATGGACAGGCTGTAAACTGTTTCCAATATACAAAGGTCCTATTAATATAGTTCAGGGTTCTTGTTCCACCTGGAACAAAATGAGACCACCACCAAGGGTGTAGCCTGTCACGCTTAGGCTGAAGAGCCCCTGGGTCAGGGGTGGGGTGAAGCTAGGACCTATCTAACAGCTCCAGGCAGGAGACCTTAAACATGGCCATCAACTGCCAGTCTGGCATATGGGGGTAGGGCTCAGATCACACCCATGAATGCAGCTCTTCTCAACTGGCCTGGGCTGGCAGCCCCTAAAGTTGTATCCTGATACTATCCATTCATCTCCTATGCCCAGGTCCCACTGATTTCCAATGGCAAGGTGCCCATCTGCAGATTCCCATGTACTGTCCCAGAAAGCTGTATCTCAGCCCAGTACCTTACCCAGCCCTGAGCAGTCTCTGTACAGTGCAGCTGAGAGTTCCTTATGGCTCTCGCAATTGCTTCCTCTCCACAGAGCTTTCTGTCTCAAGCAACAGCTTTGTACCAATGCTGGGCTTATCCTTTACTGAGTAGTTGGGAAGTCTGTGGGAAAGGCGTGTGACCACATGTAGGTCAGGTCCCACTGTGCTAACCTGGCAAGCATATCCTTCCCACACTCTGGTCTCTGTTGTATTCCCTGCACTCTCCGATATTTGTGAATGTATCTCCCAGTCACCTGTTGGACACTCTTGGGACACTCTTGGGGTGAGTGTCCCATGATGTTTCTCAGTAAATTCACAATGCTGTTTTCAGAGTGAGTGATCTGCATACAGGCATCCTATGGCATTTTTCACCTCCTTCCCTGGGAGCAGAGAGGTGGGAGGACTCTATCAGACCACTGTTTTCCAATTCCTCCTCTTTCAATTCTGATTGATCTTATTTGAGTCCTTTCTCTGCTACTTCTGCATAATCTAGCTAGTGGCATATTAATTTTATTTTTTCTTTTTAAAAATTTTTTGTTTTTAGTTATTGTGGATACATAATAATGGTATATATTTATAGAGTATATGTATGTTTTTATACAGACATACCATGTGAATTAATCAAATCAGCATAATTGGGGTATCCATCACCTCAAGCATTTAACATTTCTTTCTTTTAGGAGTATTCCAAATCCACTCTTTAATTTTTAAAGTATACTCTAACTTATTGTTGACTAGAGTCATTTTGTGCTATCAAATATTATTCATTCTTTCTAATTATGTTTTGCACCCTGTAACTATTCCTCCTCCTTGGTACACTTTACAGTCTCTAGTAACAGTCTTTATATTCTCTGTCTCCATGAAAACAATTGTTTTTAATATTTAGCTCCCACATATGAATGAGAGCATGTGAGATTTGTTTTGTTGTGCTTGCCTTCTTTCTTTCTTATTTATTTCAAAATATTAAGGGGGTGCAAATGTTTAAGGTTACATGGATAATTTTTGTAATGTTTTAGTAATAGCTATATGTATGCCCATCACCCAGATAGTTTTCATATTACCCATTAGGTTGGTTTATTGCCCTCCACAGCCCATGGTAATTTTCAAGAGTTGTACTTCCCTCTCTACAGGTGTGTACTTTTTGGTTAGTTACATTAAATAATAAGTACATGTTGTGTTTATTTTTCCATTTTTGAGACACTTCACATAGGTGAATGATGTCCAGTTTCATACAAATTGTTTCAAAATGTATTATTTCATCTTCTTTATGCCTTAGCAGTACTCCATTGTATACATATACCACATTTTATTAATCCACTCATGAACTGATGGGCACGTGGGTTGATGCCACATCTTTGATATTGTGAATTGTGCTGCAATACACATTCAAGTGTATTTGTCTTTTTGATAAAAAGTCTTCTTTTCCTGTGGGTAGATACCCAATAGTAGGGTTGTTGAATTGAATGATTAAGTCTACTTTTAGTTCTTTGAGAAATCTCCGTAATGTTTTCAATAGAGGTCGTACTAATTTGCAGTCCCAGCAGCAGTGTATAAGTATACCTCTTCTCTGCATCCATGCAATCAACTATTGTTCTTGGACTTTTTAATAAAAGCCATTCTAACTGGTGTAGGGTGATATCTCATCGTGGTTTTAATTGCCATTTATCAGATAATTGGTGATGTTTGCCATTTTTTCATGTTTATTAGCCTTTTGTCTTTCTTTTTTTGAAAAGCTTCTGTTCATATCTTATGTCCATTTTTGAATAGGGCTGTATGTTTTTTCTTGCTGATTCTCTTGAGTTCTTTGTAAGTTCTGGTTATTAGCCCTTATCATATGTGTATTTTTGAATATTTTCTCCCATTCTGCCGGTTCTCTATTTGCTTTGCTGAATATTTCCATAGCCATGCAAAATCTTTTTAGTTTAATCAAATCCCATTTATTTATTTTTGTTGTTGCAATGATTGCCATTGAGGTCTTAATCATAAATTCTTTGCCTAGGCCAATATCCAGAAGAGTTTTTCTACATTTCTCTAGAATTACTATGGTTTCATGCCTTAAATCTAAGACTTTCATCCATCTTGAATTAAATTTTGTGAGTGGCGACAAGTAGGGTCCTGTTTCACCCTTCTCTTTGTGGCTGTCCAGTTTTCCCAGCACCATTTACTTAATAGGGCTTCTTTTTCCCAATGTACATTTTTGTCTCTTTTATCAAAGATTAGTTGGTTGTAGGTAGATGGTTTTATATCTGGACTCTCTGTTCTGTTCCATTGGTCTATGTCCCTATTTTTGTACCATTACCAGTCTGTTTTTGTTACTATAGCCTTGCAGTGTAGTTTGAAGTCTGGTAACACGATGCCTCCAGATTTTTCTTTTCAGCCAATACAACAATAAGAGGGTACAAATGTTTTAGGTTTTAGGTCTTCTTTCTATTCCTTTAGGTGTGACATTATATTGTTAATTTATGATCTTTCTGTCTTTTTGATGTAGGTATTTAAAGCTATGAATTTTCCCCTGAAGAATGCTATTGCTATATTCCAAAAATTTTGATAACTTGTGTCCCCTTTGTAGTTCAGCTCAAATAATTTTTTAAATTTTTGTCTCAATTTCATTCTTGATCCAATAGTCTTTTAGCAGCATGTTGTTTAATTTCCATGACTTTTTGTAGTTTTGAGTGTTTCTGCTGTGATTGATTTCTAGAATTATTCTGCTGTGTTCTGAGAAGACACATGGTATAATTTTCATTGTTTTGAAGTTTTTGATACTTTTTGTGTGGTCTAAGATATTATTGATCTTGCAGAATGTCTGATATGAGGCTGAGAAGAATGTGTATTCTGTAGCTTCTAGGTAGAATGTTCTGTAAATGTCTGTTAGGTCCATTTGATTTTGAGTTTGGTTTAAGTCCAATATTTCTTTACTTGTTTTCTGAATTGATGATTAGTTAAGCTGTGACAGTGGGGTGTTGAAGTCCTCAGTGATTAAGATAGTGCTATTTATTTTTTAGCTTAGCTCTAGTAATATATAGCTATGTATCTGGGAGTTCATGTTTGGGTGTATATCTACTTAGGACTGTTATTTTTGTGTGCGTGATAGCTCCCTTTATCATAATATAATGACTGTCTTGTCTTTTTTTTACCTATGTTGGCTTAAAGTCAATTTTATCTGATATGAGGATGGCTACACCTGCTGTAGTTTGGTTTCCATTTGTATGGAATTTTTTTACATCCTTTCATGTTGAGTCTCTGTGTATCCTTGTGGTTTAGATATGTTTCCTAGAGACAGCAGATACTTGGGTGGTATTCTTTCATCCATGCAACAAGCCTATGTCTTTTGAGAGGAGCAATCAGTCTTTTGACATTAATTAATAGCATTGATACATGGGATGTTGGTCTGTTCATCATGTTGGGTAGTCCCTTATTGCTTTGTTTTGATTCTTGTTCTATTGTGTTATAGGAGTTGTGAGGGTTTTTTTGGCAGGTAGGTGAATTTATGCTGGTTGATATCTGTTGTACTGGTTCATGCATAGTACTGTTCTGATTATTTCATGCAGAGCAAATCTGGTCATGGCAAATCGCCTCAGTGTTTGCATGTCTGGAAAAAACTTAATTTCTTCATCTATTGTGAAACTTAGTTTTTCAGGATACAAAATTCTAGGCTGGCAGTAGTCTTGTTTTTAGTCAATTGAAGATGGGGCCCCAATCCTTTCTGGCTTGTAAGATTTCCACTGAGAAGTCTGTTGTTAGCCAGATGGGTTTTCCTTTGTAGATTATTTCATGCTTTTTTCTTTCTGCTTAAAGAATTTTGTCCTTCATTTTGATTTAGCCAGGTTACTATGTGTCTTGGAGATGACCTGTGTGCTATGAATATTCCTGGTGTTCAATGTTTATCTTGTATCTCTATGATTGAAATTCTGGTGATACCTGGGAAGTTTTCCTGAATAATTTCCTCAAATAAGTTTTCCATGTTTTTACACCTTTCTTCTTCTCCCTCAGGAATACCTATAATTCAAATGTTAGTTCACTTGACATAGTCCCATATCTCTCTCAGTGATTGCTCAGACTTTTTCTCTTTCTATTACTCTTTTCTGACTCTTTGAAAGCCTGGGGTATCTTGAGAGCTTGTCTTCAAGCTCTGAGATTCTTTCTTCCCTTGGTTTATCCTGTTGTTAAAGCTTTCTACTGCATTTTAAAATTCCCTAAATGAATCTTTCATTTCACTAAGTCAATTATTTTCTTTGTTTTGTTGTCTTGCTCTCTAGTGACTTTTTCATTTTTTTCATTGACTTCCTGAAGTTTTTTGGGTTGTTTTTGTTGGCTTTCAACGTTTCTTAAATTCAGTTCATCTTATTTGCCATCCTCTCTATGAAATGCTGGTGGGCAAGGAGCACCCAGATCAGGCACCCTTAGCCCACTGCAGGTGCTCAAGGGGAAATTCATGGTCCCCACTCTCTGTGGAATTCTCAGACTGGAGTACATGACCATTGTGGGGTGGCCAGTCACGATCTTCTAGGCTCAGAATGCTCTCCTCGTTGTAGTGGGTGGGGAATGATAAGAATCTGAATGGAAGAAAGCCGGCTATCTGACCTCTCAGTTTACCCTTCTTGGAGGGGAGCCCAGCCTGGAAAGTCTAAGCTCTGGGAAGCAAGTTTCCCCATATTTCCATGGTTGCCACAGGGCTTTGGCTCATGGGGGTGGGAAATCCTCCAAGTAACTTAGTAGCCTGCTGATCACCAAAAGGGTATGAGGGGGAGAGCAAGATTCCCCCTTACCTTTTCATTGGACACTGAACCTCTCTGAGTATGATCCTGGCTGATATTTTTTACTTTTATTCACTTCCATCTCTGCTTTGTGATTTTCCTCTGTGAGGTCCCTGTCAGTGTCCACCCTTCTATCTATGATCTACACCTGAGCTGTGTCTCATCTCCCTTCTCTTTTATCTGAAATCTTTCTTTCCCTAAAGGACAGAAATGATGTTTCTACTCTGTCGTCTTTCCCCTGTCCTGTTCTATCTATTTTATTTCTCTTTTCAAAGACCCATCTTCTGTTTTGTTGACTATTTGTATTTTTATTGGTCTTCATTTCATTCAGTTCTGCTCTGAGCTTTGTAATTTCTTTTTCCTTCTGGCTTTGGGTTGGGTTTGTCCTCTTTTTCTGGTTTCTTGGATGTGACAATAGATTGTAAATCTGTGTTATTACTGTCATGTTGGTGTAGGCATTTTAGTCTCTAAATTTTCCTCTTAGAACTGTTTTTGCTATATCCCATAGATTTTTGAAAGCCCATGTCCCATTTGTCATTCAGCTGAGGGAATCTTGATTTCCATCTCAATTTTTCATCATTGACCCAAGGATCATTCATTAGCAGGTTATATAATTTCCATGACTTCATGTAGACTTGATTGTTTCTCTTGGAATTCATTTCTAGTTTTATTCCACTGTATTCTAAGAAAATAGAAGGTATAATTTTGATTTTTTTGAACTTGCTAAGATTTATTTTGTGGCCTAAGATACGATCAATCTTGTAAAATGTCCCAGGTGCTGCTGAGAGGAATCTGTATTCAGTATTTGGTGATAGAATGTTCTGTAAATGTCTGTTAAGTCCATTTGTTCTAGAGTCTTATTTAAGTCCAGTGTTTCTTTGTTGATTTTCTCCTTCAATGACCTGTCCAGCTCTGTCAGTGGGGTGTTTATGTCCCTGCAATATGATGGTACATTTATTTCTTTGTTTAATCTAGTAGGATTTGTTTTCACAAATTCTTTAGATTTTTATATTTTTAGAATTGTTATGTCTTCTTGCTGAATTGCTCCCTTTACCATTACATATTGATTATCTTTGTCTTTTTTTTTTTTTACCACTGTTGATTTAAAGTCAATTTTATCTAATATGAAATGGCTACACCTCCTTCCTTTTCCTTTCTATTAGTGTGGAATATTTTTTCCATTCTTTTAGCTTGAGTCTCTGTGAGTCCTTGCAAGTTATGTGTGTATCTTGGAGACAGCATAAACTTGTGTTGTGTTTTTTTTAATTCGTATGGGCAGGACTGTGGGGTGGTGTAAGTGAGGCATTAAGACCATTCACATTCAGTGTGACTTTTCATATGTGGGGTACTTTTCTGATCATCATGTTGAAAGATGCCTTGTTTTGTTTT
>JAKFHU010000755.1:0-25387 GCA_023783475.1 Daubentonia madagascariensis
AAATAAGAGGGCAAAGGCCCAAAGATCAATTTTTTTGGTTTTGGGGGAAAAGGGGTTTAAATAGTGGGAAATTATTTATGGGGGGGGGAAAAAAATTTAAAGATGGGAGGAAGCTGGCAAAAAACCAAAAACCCACTTAATTAATTTTTTTAAAAAATTTTACAAAAAAAAGGGGGGGGAACAACCAGACCCCCACATTCTCTGATTTTGGGGGGGGCATTAGGGAAAGGGGCAGGGGGGGGGTACTTATGGAAAAAAAAAACCCCCTTTTCCCAAAAAAAAAAAAAACAAAAATGAAATTTCAAACAAGGCTTCTGATCTTAAAAGGACACTTTCAGGGGGAAACCCCGGGCTTTTGGGAAAAATGGTTTTTAAAGGGGGCCCAACCCCCCCGGGATGGGGAATCAGGGGGGAAATCAAAAGTGTGGGAGAAAAAAAAACAAAAGGAAAAAATGGGACCCCCCTTTTTTCAAAAAAAAAATTGGGAAAAAAAGGAGGAGGAAAAAAAAAAAAGGGGGAAAAAAAGGGGAGGGGGGGCTTGTAAATTTTTAAAAAGGGGAAAAACCGGGGGGACCCTTTTTTAGCCCCCCAAATTTTGAAAAATTGTGGACCAGTTTGGGGTTTAAAACTTTTAAATTTTTTTCAAAAAAAAAAAAAAAAAATATTGCAAGGGGGAAAAAATTGGGGGGGGAAATTTGGGAAAAAAAAAAAGGGTTAAAAAAATTTTTCTTTAAAATTAAGGGGAAATTTTTTTAAAGGGGGGTTTATAATGGGGCATTAGGGGTTTTTTTTCTTAAAAAAAAAAGTTGGGGTTTTTGGTTGGGTATGGTGGGTTTTACCGGGCCCGTAAAACCTAAACACTTTTGGGGGGGGCCGAGGTGGGAGGATTTCGAGGTCAGGAGTTCGGGGGACCTTTGGGCCCGAGCAAGGGGGTGGGGAAAACCCCCGTCTCTTACCCCAAAAAAAAGGAAAAAAAAAAAAAGGGCCGGGGCGTGGTTGGGGATTGGGCCCCCTGCCGTCCCCCCCCTTTTCTCAGGAGGCTTTAGGGGAGTTTGGATTGCTTCAAAACCTAAGGGTTTGAGGGGGTTTCAGTTTTAGCTTTTGGGGTTTTTGGGCCCACTGCACCTTTTTGCCCGGAGGGCATAAGGTTTTTCTCTCTCAAAAAAAAAAAAAAAAGGGTTTTTAAATTTTTTTGAGGTACAATTTTCTAAAAATTGTATGGGAAAGAAAAAGATAGGGAAAAACTGGGATGTATCTCCAAAAAAATTCAGTTTAAATGGTAGGGAAAAAAGGGGAAAAGGGGGGGAAAAGGGTTGGGGGAATAGGGGTCATTTTGGGGGTTTCCCCGTGTTGATAGGGGGGTTTTAAGCTTGATGGTGGTTTTATTACATTTTTTTCTGGGTTTTTAAACTTTTGGGGAAAAGTTTCCCCAAATTTTTTAAAGTTTTAAAAAAAAATGGGTTTTGGGGGAAGCCAATTCACATAAAAATGGGGGGCAAAAAGGGGAAAAGGGTTTTTTTATGAACAAATGGGGAAAAAAAAACAAAAATTTTTTTCTAAAATGCCCGGGGGGCCCAAAAGGGTAGGTCACCCCCCCAGTTTCTATTTTTCCTTTTTTAAAAACCCAAAAAATTAAAAAGGTTAAAAAACCCTTTTAAAAAAAAAAATTTAAAGGAAAAATTGGCCCTTTTCTTTTATGGGAAAAAGGGGGGCAAAAAAACGGGGGCGGGGGGTTTTTCCGGGGGAAAGTGATTTGTTTGATGTGGGTAAACCTTTTTTGGTATCTCAGGGAAAGATTTTAGGGCCCCCGGGCTTGGAACCCCGGGGAAAAGAAAAAAACCCTGAAGGGGAAGCACAGAGTGGGTTCTGGGTCACCCTTTTCCCCTTTTCTTTCTTTAGTTCTTTTTCCCCCTTTTTACTGGGTTTGTTTAAATCCCACAAACCCCGGGCTACCCCTTTTTAGGGGGGGGCAGGGCTGTGGGACTGCAAAAACCCCAGGAAAACTTTCAGAAAAACGGTTTTGGGAAAGGCACCTCCTGGGCTTGTGCCCCGTATAGGGAGGCCCCCAGGGAGAAAGGGGCCCCGGGCTTCTCCCTGGCCCCCTCCCCGAGTTTGAACTTTTTTTTTTGGTTTAAAAAGGGGCTTTTTTTCCTTCAGGGGGGCTCTGCCTTTAGGGCTCGCTAAGGTCAATAGGGGAATTAATGGTTTTTAAAAACAATTAGGGGGTTTTAGTTGGGATTTAAACTAGTATTTCTTATAATATTTTTCTTCCAATCGTTAAAAAAATTTTTTTTGGGCCATTAAAACAGGGGGTAGGCTGGGCCAAAACAACTCCCCATTTTTTTTAAATTTAAACCCCAAATTAGTAATTTAAAAAAAAACATAAAACCAAAAAAATTTTTTTCTTGCTTTTTGCCATGGTGGGGGGTTTTGGGGGGGGGAGGGGAGGAAAAAGGGGTGATTTTTGGGCCCCTTTGGGGTTTCAGGTTCCCCGGGCCCTCTAGGGGGCCCCTGTCATTTTAAAACCTTTGAGGGAAAGGGCCCCCTTTCTTTGGGCTGCTGTTTAAGGGGAAAAAGGAAAAGGCCCTGGAAAAAAGGGGGCCCTTTCCCCAAATTTTAGTGGGCCCCTTTTACTGGGAGGGTGAAAAACGGCAAACTTCCACTCAGGGCCCATCAGCAAGGAGGAGGAAAAAAGGGGCAGGGGCACCAAGGAAGGGCAGTTTTTGGGGTGTATCTCGGGGCCCCCCACCATGGTTTTGGGGAAAAAACCCAAGGGGGCCCTTTCTTTTCGGGTTTAAATGAAAACAAAAAGGGCCCCCCCTTCAGGGGATTAATGCTAAAAGGGTTTGAAATTCCTGGGGCCCCCCAAAAGAGGGGGAGGGGCCCGGGAGTTCGGGCCTTTTTTTGGGACTTCTGTAACTTTTTGTGGCCCCCTAAAATCCCTTTCACCAAATTTTTTCCAGGGGGGGGGAAAATGCTTTTGAGCAGGCGTATTGGGGGACAGGGGAAAAATATTTTAGCTTAGTGGAGGGGCCCCCCGGGGGGGTTTTTAATTGGAGGGGGGGGGAAAGGGGAAGTTTCCCTTTAAAAACTTTGATGGTTTGGTGATTCCCCCGGGAAAAAAAACCCCCCCTAAAAAAATTTTTTTTTTTTTTGGGGAATTTTTTCCCGGGGGAAAAGGGCCATAGGGGGGGCCCCAAATTTAAAAAAAACAAAAAAACATTTTTTTAAAAAAAAAAAAAAAAAGGTTTTGTGGTTTGTTTAAAAAATTTTTTCCAAAAGGAAAAAAAAGAAAACCAAAAAGGGAAAAAATAATTTTAAAGGGGGGGGAAAAATTTTTTTTTAAGGGAAATTTTGGGGCCCCCCCCGGGTTATGGAAGGTTGGGGGGGTTTCAAAAAAAAAGGGAGGGGGGGGGGGAGGGGAGGGGTGGAGGGCCTAGAAAGGGGGGGGCCAAAAGGAAAAACAAAAATTTTTGGGCAGGCTGGGGGTTTCCTTTACTTTTTGGGGTGGGGGGGGGGGGGGAAAGGGGGGTTTTTTTGGGTTTTTTTAGGGGGTTAAAAAAAAAGATGAGAAACCCCCCCCCACTTTTGGGGGGGGCCCCCAAATTTGGGGTTTACACCCAAAAAAAACCCCAAATGTTTTTTAAAAATTTTTTTTGGGCCAAAAAAAAAAAAATCCCCAGGGGGAAAAAACCCCGGGTGGGGTTTTTTACCGTAAAATTTTTTGGGGGACTGTGGCCCCAAAAAAAATTGAGACATAAAATTAAAAAACCAAAGGGGTCCTGGGGGGCCCCAAAAAACCCAAAGGGGAGGTTACAAACTATTTTTAAAAAGAAAATTTCCCCCCTCCCCCTGCTTCTCCAGGTCAGGGGGTTTTTTGCTTTTCCCCCGGGCCCTGGTCTAGGGCCTAAGGGGGGGGGCTTAAATTACTTGGGGGGATTTAAAAACCATTCCCCCTTTAGCCAAAAATTTCCCAAATTTTATTTCCACCGAGGGGGGGTTTTAGGGGGAAAATTTTTTAATTTTAGGGGTTTTTGAAAATTTTTAAAACCCAAAAAAAAAAGGGGGGTTTTTTTCCCCCCCAAAAAAATTTTTTAAAAAAAAAATTTTACAAAATATCCAAGAATATATTGCTGAAGCGGAAAACGTTGTTAAACGTGGCCTTCCTTGTTGATATATCAATGGGACAGAGTAAATTTGGCTAGGGTAAATTCGACTTGCCATGTTTATAGTTATACCACTGCTTCAGTCATGTGTTTCTGAAAAGAAAATCCTCCAGGCCACAATGACAGTTCTTGGGTAGAATCCACAAGGGATGAACCATATTTCCTTTTTGGCAATGCTTAACGGGCCCCAAAGGCCACAGAGGGCCAATTCAATTTTAAAACTGGTGGTGTTGGTCAACTTTTTTCTGGTTTTAGTGGGACTCTATAAACCATAAACCACCAAGCTAGGCCGGTTATAAAAAAATAGGTGCCAACCATTTATTTTTCGGGGTTGTCCCCCACCTAACTGTGGGGCAGCCCCACCTTGCTTTCACAGTGAGGAGAAGGGCTGTGCATAAATTAATAGACGGAGGGAAGGGTTGGGAGACAAGGAATCTTCTATTTCTGGGGTTATTGCTGCGAGTAATAGGTCTGGGGAATTTAATGGGCAGATGTTGTCTCTCCCATCCTCCTGAAACCGAACTTACAAATTGTCATTCTGAAAAGAGGTCCAAGGAGGGTTTGGGTTCTGGGCAAGAAACAAAAACACTTTCTATGGCCCCATTTTATTTCTGGCAGTGTTCCCTACTTATGGTGTAATGCAGTTACGGCCAAGGACTCGTCCACCCCCTGGGAAATGAAAAGGATGGTTCGTTTGTTAAAGTATTTGAGGAGTGGGACCTGGATGGGTCCAGACGGCTGCTCTATTATTTATAAAAATGAGATTATTTCCACCACAGCGTTGTTTCCTTGCTTTCAATCAGGAGCCATTGAAAAAAACGTTTTGCAAATTAAATAGCAAAGGGAGTTCCAGAATTGGGAAGGGAGGAGCCATGTTTCAAACATCCCAGGACCCACCAGCGGGGCACATCAAAAAGGTAATGTGGTTTCCCCAAACCATCTTGGGACCCCAGAAGAAATTCGGTAACACATGACGGGTGGCCCACAACCATGGATGGGTCGGTACCATTAGGGGAAAAAAAAACACCCTTCCTTTTCTGCTGCTGGGGGGAAAATTCGTTTCCCTTATTTATCCCCTCATCTTGTAGGACGAACAAACCTCCTAAAAAAATCTATTCAAAAAGGAGCTTGTTTGATTAAGTAAAAAAAGGTAAAAAACCAACCAGTTTTAAAAAAGCGGGAGCAAGTTGCTTGATATAAAAATTGTTTTTTTTGCAAGCCCCCACACATGGGGAACCAAGGCTTAATGTGTTTGGATTTTTCCATAAAGGGACTTATAAAAATGGGAGGGGGGACACGGCCAGGGGAAAAGTTGGTTTATGTTAGAAGCAGGCAAGCTTTCTCAGGATTTACTGGTGCACGCAAAAAGAACAAAAAAAACTCACCTGGGGGGAGTCGGTTAAAAGGCAGATTTTGGTTATGATTCCTGGAGTTTGGGGGAGGGGCTCTAAAGGAAATTGTCCATTTTTCTAAAAAACACAAAAACAAAAAACCAGAGGGAGGGGGGTTCACAAAAACTGGAGTAGCAAGGGTCTGGATTTCACACGGGTTGTTCCCTATTTTCCATTTGTTGTAGTGTTCCGTAAATCTGCCCAAGTTATAAAGAAAAATGACAGTCCAAAAAAAAACAGGATGAATCAGAGTGGCCAAAACTCTTCTTTCTTACAAAATGGGAATTCCCTTGGTTAACAGTACTTTGTAAACACAAAAACATATATAAGAGGGAATAGGGAAAGAATTTTACCACTATCCGTTTTTTTTTGTTTTTAAAGGTTTCTCTCCTACTGGGATTGGACCATTTCCAAAACCCCTCGTTACCATTTTGTTGATCTTCAAACTATTCTCTTATTTTTGATTCCGGGATACTAAGCATAACCCAACCTCCCCCCTGGGAAAAATAAATGGTGGCTGGTTGGGAGGTGAGGACTTCACCGGAAGGCACCTTGGGCCTTTCCTGGCAGGGGAGGGTAGAATTTCCAAACATCTGCCAATTAAGGAAATGAGAGGGGGACCCCTGGACAAAAATTGTTTATAACCTCTACGAAGCAAATTTCGCCACCTAGTGGTTTTTTTTTTTTTTTTTTTTTTTTTGTTGTTGGTGGAGGGCGGAAGGGGATTTTAAAAAAAAAATTTTAAGGTGGGAAAATGGAAAACGTTTCTACCTCCCCACACAGGGACTAAAGTGTAGCTTAATTGAGATAAATGTTATTGCAAAAAGTTAAATTGAATTATACCCCGCAGAACAAGTAGAAGTAACCTTACATAAGCCCATTGTGAAGTGCTCCATAAACCCAAGCTGAAACACAAAACATATGAAAAACCCCTTGAAAATTCTAACATTTAGAATTGCTAAGGGGTTTGGCCTGGTAACAAAACCAATTTGGGGAAGGGAAACGATTTCCCAAAACATTTTTTCCCCATCCCTTGGTTGTTAAATGGGTGGCATAACTGGAACAAAAACACACGTTAGCTTCTTTCTCAATGACTTGCGGGGTTTCCTTGTTTGACATGAGTGGGAACCTGCATGTTTCTGGGGCACATGGGGGATGGACCCTCAGGTTGGGGGTTTTTCCTACAAATCAAACTCTTGCCCCGCCCCTCTCCCCCACCCAAACCACCGGTCCCCACAGGGCCCTTCTATCCATAGTTCCATTAATAGCACTTATCCACACGTGGGGCAAAGTATATCTGTTACAACGTCTTGGGCCTGGGGACCCTCTTATCAGGGGGCAGGGGTTCAGGGTCCCTCAGTAAATATATGCTTGTTGAAAATGAAGGATCTCCCCACAGGGCTCTTGCTTAAAGGGTTTGAGTGTCCGTAAACTCAGTGAAGCATGGCTTGTGTTCTTCATTCAGACCAACTTTAAAAAAGGACCCCACAATCATCCAGGGCCACAGTGCGCTGGACAGAACTACTTAATTTTATCTGTTCGAGGGATACGCCTATGGACAGGAAATTACCATTTCCTCCTTAAGAACCTTAATGGGGGACAGGTTGGTGCAGTACTACAGGGCATAAGCAAAATGACAGAATACCAGGATGGTTATTTTTTACCCATCATGGTAATTTTAAGCCATCTGTTCTTCCCTTTTGGTTCTTTGGTTGGGGTCTTTTGTTCTGCTTTCTTCGTGGACCAAGGCCAAAGGACATGGGAAGGCCAGGGGACAGCCCTGGGTTCAAAAAAAAACACGGATCTACAGTTAGTTGTTTCTGGGACTCTTGAGGCCAAGGTCACTTGTTAATTCTTCTTGCTGACTCAGTGTCCACCAATCTGCAAAAATGGGGTAATTCCTCAGCATGCGAAAAATAAATAGTGCATGGTGGAGGGGAGCTCATGAGATTGGGGCTGTTACTTGGGGGGCAAACCCCAGTTAATTGGGGACCCTGAGAAAGAAGGCTGTGTTGGCCCCAGGCTGTATGAAGACAGGGCCAAGGGTCCGAGCAACCACATTGGGGCAGTAGGCCCAGGCCAGATGGGCAGGGTTGGTGCCAAGGAAAGCCCAGCAGAAGGATACTGGTGGGGGTGGACTCACAGCTGGGGGCCAAACCAGGCTGGATCCCCAATTAGGTTGAAAACTGGAGGTGCTTAATCAGAACAGGGGCTTTAAACAAGGGAAGGTCTGATCCATGGGGTGTTGGAGTTGTGGGCTTCCTGAAATTCTCCCTGATTTAGGGAAAAACGGGATCGGTTTCCCAAGGATCTTCAGGCTGGGGCAGGACTTCAAACCTTCCAGTGAAGTGAAGGTGCCTTCAAGAGTGGTTTTTACCACCACCCCACGGGTGGTGCGTGTTTGTGCGTGTGGGTTGGGTCTATTAAAAATATATATAAAGTTTCTTCCTTCCTTTCTGGGACTCTCCCTGTTCTCTGTGATTTGCAGGCATTAATCTCCTTATCTTACTTACAAACCTCCCATAAAAGGCCATTGGGTGCCAACTAAATTGACCTGACCACCACGGGGGAAAGAAGCCCTCCAGGGGCCAGGGGGCTTGGGCATTGGTTTTGTCAAATGGGGTGGTAAAGGGACATAACAACATTTTTACACCAATTGAAAATGAGGGGCATTTTTAAAAGGGACCATTGGGGTATTGTTTCCCCAACTTTGCATTGTCTTGCTTTTTTGTTTGGTCATTTCTCCCCAAGGGATTGGGGGGGGGGGGACACATCCCTTGCGTGAATAATGCTCTCTAAACAGCCTTGGTTTCCCCAGATTGAGAAAAAACCAAAAGAGAAAAAAACACATGGAGCAAGAAGTTAGAGTCTTTCCCAACCAAATTGATGGGCAGGGAACCAGTGATGGGGGCGAGTGGGAAGCAAAAACATTGGTTGGCTATAGGCCCTGGGGGATTTGAGGAGGTTTCAATTGTTACTGTGGTTATTAAAACGCGGGGGAATAATACACATCTGGGAAGAATTCACCCACGAAATTGTTGCCCAAAACCCAGGAGACAAAATATAAATGTTGTTTAAGCCACTTAAAATATTATAGGGTCGTGCAAGGCAAGAAGTGAAAAAAAATAAGATAAATGGGGCGCATCCTTGTAAGGGGAATGGAATGTCCAAAACCTTGAACCAAGCTTGATAAACCCAAGGCGTGGTAGAGAGGAATAGAGAAAAAAATTGAAAACTGGGTAATTAAAAAAGGAGGGTATTAGGAAAAACCTTTTTCACTAATACTCACTAATGATACTATTTTTCTTAAAAGCAAAAAAAGTGGGATTTAAGTGGGGGCTTGAGGCCATTAAAAAAGGTTCAGGGGGGGACTCAACTGATGTCCCCCCAGTGTTTCAGTGTTCCCTCCTTTCTGGGTTTAACCCTTTCCCGTGGGTTGGGTTGTTAACCCCGCTCTGTGGCAAGTGCTTCCAGGCAAGCCATTTGATACAGTATCGCCAAGTGGGACTCTTGTAATTTCCCAAGGGTTCAAAATCCAACAGAAAGAGAGCTCTTTTTCTGGCCAATGCCTTGACCTAAAAGCATGGAGATTCACTCTGAAAACAGGGGACTGGCTTGAGGTCCATGGGTTTTCCACCACGCCAGGGGACAATCCCACGGTGGGCCAGTGGCCTGAGAAGGGGGTGTATTCTGGGTGAGGTCTTCTGTTGAAAAAAACTCAAGGGGGGGTTTTAAAAAGGAAAAAAACTTAATTTTCATTGTAACTATGTTTGTTCAAAAAAGGGGGAATTGGTTCATTTAAAAAATAACTTTAAAAAAAAAAAAACAGATTAGAAAAGGTTTCATGGGGGATGCTCCCAACTTCAAAGGTATGGTATGATCAGAGCGAAGCTAAAAAAAATTATGTCACCCAGGGATTTACTCTGGGAATTTTTCCAAAAAATTACTGACAGCTGAGATATTCTTCCCACTGGGGAAATTTTGAAACACCAAGGAGGGGAACTCGGTTTGGATGACAGCAGTAAAATTAGGTTTCCAATCAATGTTAGGGGTTTGTGCCCTCATTTAAACGGTTTCTCAAACAAAAAAACATAAGAAAATTAAGGGGAGGGGTTGGTCGTGGTCTATTGTCCAAACAGGTGTGTGGGTAGCTTAAGGGAATCCCAGTGTTGATTAACAAGGGAATTTCTTTTTGTTTCAAACTGCCAACTTGGAGAAGACTATAAAATGGGAGCCGATTGGCTGCAGGGCTTCGATTTTCTGGGCTCTAACAACCACTTAGTAGCTTGTGTGTACCTTGGGGACAAATGGGTTTAAACTCTCTGTGGGCCAGGCTGGGAACTCCTCTGTAAAAATGGGAGATGATCTTCTAACCTTTGCCCAATGGAGGGTTGTTGTGTAATACAATGTGAAAATCATTTAGAAAAACAGTGTAGGGAAAACCATAATTCACTGGTCAAAATTAAATGTTGATATTATCCATGTCTACAGCAAACAAAAGTGGGCTACTAATAAAGGACCTTTTTTTTTTCCCCACCAAAGGTAGTATGGGGGGCCTTTTAGATGGCAGGGGGTTGGTTTGGTTCAAGATGTTTTTCGTAAACACAGTGGGGGGAGGGAGTGGACTCGAAAAAAAACTGTATTGCTCATGTCATGTTGTGCATCAGAAAAAAGGGCTTATTCTATTGTTGAAACTATGTGTTTTTTCAACCCGCCCCCCCAGTGTGGTTCCCCAAACAGATAATGAAAAGCATAGTCGTCCAAGGAGCGATAACTTCCTTAATTATTTGTACTTTTTTTTGCGAGCAGAATCCACTCTGTGCGCACCTTGGCTAGGAGTGGCCAAGGTGGCCGTTCATTTGGTAGGCTCAATGCAACCGCAAAACTCCTAGGCCTCAAGTGATCCTGCTTGCCGTAAGGCCCCCTGAGTAAGGCTGGAAAAAACTTAGTGTTTGCCTGGCATGATTGCCCAAGTATAAATTTTTCTATTTTGTACAGGAGGGAGGGTCTCCACTCTGGGCTCAGGCGGTCTCGAAACTTGTATGACCTCCAATAAGTGATCTTCCTTTGCCTCGGGGGGCCTTCCAGGGGGGAAAGCGCTGAGGGATTTAAGGGCCAGAGCCCACCGTTTTGCGGGGAAGGAATATTTGGTACTTTTTTGTATGAAGAAGAGAAATACATTAAAAGCTTTAAAAAACAAAGGTCTTAGGGTGGGAGGGGAACAAACTAAAATGTTTCTTTAATTCGGGGTATTTCTGTAAAACTTTGTAGTGAATGGTAAGGGATGGGGAGGTGATGGTCCTTTGGTTTAATTTCATTTTCCTCATTAACATTTAAAAAATCTGGCTTCTGTTTCTTTTTGAGGGGAGCTTTGAAAAAAAAAAAAAGGGGGAACTGTGCCAAATTCCACGTGGTGACATTAGCAATATTTCAACAACTTTCCATATTCCTTGATGAAATTGTAGGGGTTAACTCTAAGATGTTTTCTCCTGGTTATTTTGTTTTTTATGTTTTGTGCAGTTTGGTTTGATAAAACACAAGAAAGTTTGTCAAATGGAGTTGGAAACCTTATCTTGGCTTCGGGGTACTCAACCTTTACTTAAACTGTATGTTGCCCCCTCTGGTGAGGGTGGCAGGGATTAAGCTTCAGTGGAAAGGGAACCATTCAAAAGAATACAGGCCTGATCGTCTTTTTGTTTTTTTCCAGCTGTTGGAGGGGCTATTTACACAAGCCACCATTGTGATCGTGAAAAATGGGCGGGAAGGAGTGGGTGGGGGAGGGGGGAGAGATGCTTAGATTAAGTTGAGGTACTTGTGGGGGGAAGTGCTGGGGATTGTGGTAACTTTGGGTGGGTTTTTGATTTCCAAAGCAAAGTGTTGGGGGGGGGGGGGGAGGGGTAGGGGAGTGGATTTGCCTGCAACATTCAATGCCTCTGCAAGGTCGAAAAACTAGATAGAAAAAAGAGGTTTCTGTTACAAATACCCAAAAAACCACTTGCTGAATTATTTCTGAATTAAATGTGAGGGGACGGGTTGGGGGAAAGTAGGGGAAAACCTTCTTCTGGGGGGGAACAAATTTATGGGTTGAAAAAATAACAAGTACTGACCGGGTCCACCAAAACGGGGTGCCATCCAAGGGGGGCCCAATTCAAGTGGTTTTTAATTCTTATAAGAAAGTTTGATGTCCCTAAAAAGGAAGGGAGGCAAAATAACAATATGTAAAAAAAGATTTCTATTGGACTTTTTTTAATTTTAATATTTTTTTTTGATAGGCCAGGGCCAAGGGTAGGGGTGTATTGATTAATCGGGTATGCAAGGGGAAAAAAATTGTATATCTAATTGAATGCTCAACAAGGCTTTTTGGATCAAAAATAGGGAGGGCTTGGATCCTTTGGAAGGGCATTACTAACTAAAATAGTTTTTTATTAAAATACATTTTAAATGGGAGATGGGGATTTTTGCATTTGCCTTACAGGTTTGTGGGTATTTTGTAATTTGTCTTAAAATGTTTATTAGGTTTAAAAACATAGCTGAAAATCTTTGAAAAGTTAAGGAAAACTTTCCATGGTCACAAGTCTAGTGACAAGATGTAAGGGTAGGGGAAATGGGGAAAAGGTTGGAAGGTCTGGTCTGTACCCAAAACCCTGGTGGTATTGCCGGGGGCAAGCTGTATTTAGGGTAGACACATTTTGGATTTTAATGTTCTAATATCTCTGCTGCCATCTGGTAGCACTTAAATATGGGTGGCTAATGCGCCACTTGAAAAACTGATGGACAACACAAAGGTGGGATCTGGAGGACACTCAATTTTATTTTTATTTAAGGTTAAATAAAATTGAAAAAATATTGAAATATAGACATAGCATTATGTGGCTTGTGGCTGTGTATGAAAAGCAACACCAAGCTGTAGCACATTTCAATGGCTTGGGGGGCCGGTTCACTTAAATTCCACTATTAACAAGGAACAAAGTAAAGACCTCAGAGGTTAAAAAGACCGTATAAAAATTAGGTAAGGAAAAGCTTTCTTTTGGGACACTTTATTATTGGCCCTTTACTAGGGGGAAATTAATTAAACAAAAGTTGGGCAAGTTGGATTATTAAGGGGATATTGATAGCAATTTGAAAAAAAAGGACAAAAAAAAAAAGTGACCAGGAAAAAATGTATTGTTAACTGGCAAGAATCTTTTTCAGTTCTGGTAGCCAATTTTTCCAAATCTAGGAATTTATTAAAAAATTCCTCAAAAATAGGTGGAGGACAGAGAAAAGTATGTTTACAACAATCAAAAAAACTGAAAAAGTTTAATTCAAAAAACCTTTTTTGATTTCTAACTTTCAGGTCCCTCCCTCGCCTTTATCTGGTTTTCAGGGGGGAAAAAAGGACGTGAGAGCTAAAACATATTGTACAAATGAGTTTCGTTAATTTTTACTAAAATTGAGACAAACAGAGATGGTCTCCTTACAAAAAAAAGGTTTATAGGGAGTATCCTTGGGGGACTCATCTCTCGGTTTTGTGCATAACCATTCAAGGAAAAGGGAAGGTGAATAACACAAAATGGAAAAATGGGTCCGCAAATTCAAATACTTGCCTAAGCCCAATTAATTTTTTTTGCTATTGGGGGGGGGGGGACCATTTGACCAGTAAGTGACTTTACGCATTGTTTTTGGGATTCAGGTTTCTTCGTCTATAAACATGGGGAAGAAAATAGTGTTCTTACAGGGGCACAGGTGGGCTCCATTGGCATGTCAAAGTACTAGGCCCTTTTGGGAACGGGGGCCAAGGCGGGGAGGATTGATGGAGGCCAGGAAGTTGAAAGGAACCAGCTTGAAAGCAACACAAAAAAGGGGATTTCTCGGGTCAAAACAAAAAGAAAACCCCCACCCCCCAAAAAAAAAACTTAAGCTGGGAAATGTTGGAGGCATGCATGTAGTATAGTCATTCTGGAAGGCCTGAAAAGTGGGGGATTGCTGAACAGCCCAAGGGGATTTTTGAGGTGTGGCCATGAATTCTATTGAATGAACACCCACAATTGCACTCCAGGGCCGCTGTGTTTGGGGAATAGAAGAACCCTGTTCTTAAATAAAAACAAACAACAAACAAAACTTATTACCGAGAAATTTAGTGTGAAAAATAGAAAGATGAAGCAATCCAAGTTAAAGGCTTAAGCCATAGTTCGTTGGGGCACATGGTGCCCACACGTAATATGTGTCATGATGAGATGTGATTTTATAACTATCAGCCCCATTTCATCACCCCATGAAATATGACCCCCCTGTTATGCAACCAAGAAAAAAAAATTTGTGCTCCGATTTTTTTCTTTAAACAACCAAAAACATGTGTATGGATCCTCTGCCAAGGGGTTAAGTTTTAATGTTTTTTTTGTCTATTCAAATTTCCACCCCATAATTTATTGGAGGGCTTCCACCGATTATGAGTGAGGACACATTGCTTTCTGCCCAGGGTGGATGGGAGTATTAGGTGGGCTAGTTACTAATAAAAACGGCGGGGGGGGGGGGGTGGGGACTGGATGTGGATAGGGCAGGGAGGAAATAGGGGCAAAGGGCTCTAGGGTAAAGTGGAATAGGTTTTAGAGGGGGGGGACAATTTGGCAAAGAAAAACAGGTGGTGAGCAAGAAAACCATTGTTAGTGAAGCCATGGGGGGGAGCGTAAGGTGTGCAGGGGGAGCGAGAACATAAGGGAAAACAAGTATACAAACAACTGTGGCGCACACAACGTAATTCTTAAAACTACAGTCTGAGGTAGGAAAAATGATTTGACAGGGACAAATGCGCAGGCCAGAGGGGAGAGGTACTTGGATTGGGAGCAGAGGTTAAGTAAAAGTCAGGGGAAAAAATCTGGAAAGGGAAGTGAGTTCAAGATGTTGTGAAAGGAGGGACCAAAGAGGCTGGAAACAAAAGGCATGGGGGGATGCTAGGGAAGGTTGTGAAAGGTGGTTGGTGGGGTGGGCCTGGAAGAAGGGGGAAAAGCTTCACAGAACCATGGAATTGGGTGAAATAAACCATGGTTTTTGTGTGGGACTGGTGTGGGAGGGTGTTGAGGGGGAGGGCAGGAGGGAAGTAAGTTGGCTCTACCTTCTGAGTGGTGTCCCTGGAAAGGAAAGTTGATTATAACCCCTGAACGCGGTTCAAGGGGTTTGCAGAGGAGGGGTGACTTAGAGGGGAAAAAAATCATTGAAGCATCCTTTTTTAAGATCTGTGTTTGCATGGCTTTTGCTTTGCGTCTTGCGGCCCTGCCGCCTGGCTGGGCATCGAATACCGAATGGACTGGGGGAAAAGGTGGGGAACACGTGAGTTACGAGAAAGGGAAGGAAGGGCTGGGAATACACTGGGGGAAACCACTTAGGTTGGGGGGCTTTCACTTCTGGTCCTGGTTCTGCCTTCCCCTCTCACCACCAAAGTCCCATTCACTTTCATTACAGGTGGCCGAGTATTACAAAAATTGCTTGGTGTGTGGTGGGACACGCAAAAAAAATATTGTTGGGAAAATAAATATCCCAATGTAAAAGGGAAAGAGTTTGTCCAGAGGAAGCTTCAGGGGCAAAGGCAAATGATTAGGGAAATGGATGGCCAAAAAAAGAGGGGAGGAAGGAGATTAGTTGCTAAAAACAAGGGGAAGCATGGACAAATCTGAGACCAGGAGGTTAGGTCCATTCCAGGAGGGATTAAAAGGACTCCCAGGCCTGTAGGGGGCTACAAGTGTAAGGTAAAAACCTGGTAAAAAGTTAAGGCTGGGGGAGAACTTTCTGGGTTCAGGCCTACCGATTGTTGTGGATGCTGAAGTTACCAAGGGATAAGGGCAACAAAGGAAAAAAAAAAATGACTAAGTTGGACACAGGCAGGGGAGGCCTTGCTCCGGGGGGGGGGGACCAGCTTTTTAGCTCTTTAGAAAGGAAAAACTCACTTTATGGCTTCTTCTGCTTGCCACAACGCCCACCCCTACCACCATTGGGGGGGGCCAAGTTTGGGTTTCATGCCAACTGGAACCTGTGGCCTTAGAACCAATTTTATGGGAATCAGGGGGGCCATTGGGATTTGCCGGGCTAAATGGACACCCATGGCCCGCTCCCAGGGCTTCTGCCGGGCCTCTTGGGCATGGGTCCCACCCTCATGGGGGCGGGGGCCCTAAAACATTGCCACTGGCTGGGCCCCACATTTGCCGAGGGCTAGGGAGCAATGGGGGCCCAAGGGGCACTCTTGAGGGGGGGTTGAGGTAGTATGCACCATGTGTTCTTACGGGGTTCCCATTCGGGGTGGAGCCAGGGACCATAAAAGACGGGGGTGTGTTCCAAAAAAAACAGGGGGGCTGTGGGCTGGCATCTAGCCCGTCCTTGTGCTTTTTGCACATTCTGGGATTCTGAACCGACAGGGAAGTAGGGGACAAATTTTAAATTTAAGGGGGACAGGGAACTTCCTAGTGGGTGTTAAGGAAGGTATATTTTGTCATGTGGAGGGTTGGGCATATATTTTTAAGTAGTTTGTAAACTTGACTTATTAACTGTGTACCTTTGCAGGGTCATACGAACTTACCCCAGCCCACCGCAAACGTCAGGGAGTCTTAGGGAAACTCAGCCTGTTTAAACAGACCTTGCCCACTGGTTGTGAGGCCCTGGGTCTTGCCTGTCAACCGTTCTTAAAAACACCCCAAGACCCACCACACCCACTTTTTTGGGGGATATTATTTGTTTTGGTCTGGGTCTCTCTTGGGATTAGGGGGGGGTGGGGGAACAATGGGAAGCGTGGGGCAGGTAGGGGGAACCCAGTGCTGGGTCTTGTTTAACATAATGTATCCCTAGTCTAGTACAATGACTGGACAACATAGTAAAGGGTCCCCGACTTAAAAATGTCTCAAAAACCGTACCAACAAAGTGATGACATACTTCATACGTTGATGACAAGGCAACGGTTAGGGGTGAAGGAGGAGCTAGGGTAAGGGAATAAAAGTTAAAATGAAAAGGAAAAATTAAAATGGCAAAAATTATAAGAGGGACGGGGAAGCAAAAAAAAACAGTTCTGAAACATTCTTTCCAATTTTTTCAAGGAGAGGGGCAAAACACAAACTTTCGGATTATCTTTCTTTAAGAACCAGAGGTTGAGGGCAACGTAGTCAATTTCCTAAGTCACAAGGTGGATGTGGTGTATGTGGTTTTATTCCTGCAAAATGAGTGATTAGTGGGATACGGGGACTAGCAGTGGCAAACTGCGGGGGCCTCGAGCCGGACGTTCTGACAAGGTACTGGAAACCAATTAAGTCCGTTTTATAAAAAAATTGTAAAAATTAACATTTAAAAGAACAGAGGAAAAACAGAATACCCCCCAGGGCTTTTTGGGTTGTCCTTGGAGGTAACTGGATTTCCCGCAAAAAACGGGGGTCCCATAGTTTCAAATTACTTACACCAATGGTCTGAAAAAGCCTGTGTTTATCAAACAGGCCATATGTCACTACCCACTGCCACAAAGATGACAACACCTGGGACCATCGGCCTGGGGCCACCAAAAAGGCCTCTGGAACAATCCTGACTCCGGAGCCTTGGGCTCGTTTAGGTTCCCTTTGCTTTGAATATAGTATTATTTTTTTATCGGGATCAAGGGGGTTCTTGCTGTGTCGGCACAGGGGGCTGGGGGGAGTTGAAGTGGCATAATGATAGGCTCACTGGGCAGGTCCTAAACTCCTAGCTTGCGGGAGTTTTAACAGCGGTGGGGGGAGCCCCCCACCATGTTCCCACCATGTTGTCTTTTTTTGGACAAAGATCTTTACTGTGGTTATATTTATACCAATACCTTGGACCTCAGTTCAAAAAACTGGAATTTATGTAATTATAAAACATAAAGTATTTGGCTACCATAATCTACTATTAGATGTTGAAAAATTGACTTAAATGACAATATAAATTCCAAAAATGACAAAGCCCCACCCTGTCCAGGGAAGCGTATTAAGTGGTAATCCATTCAAAATTTCCGTCATTCCTTTCGCATGACCCGAATGGGGGGGAGGACACTCTGACGGGAGAGGTCTGCAGGACCGGGACCTTGGACTTGCTGCTGGAAGTGGCTAAGATTGATGTGTGATGGTGGAACAAGAGGTGGTTGCGACAACAAGACAAAATACAAGAAAAAAAAGGAATAAAGTCAGAGGGTTAAAAGGGTTGCCGAACGGGGGGGCTGGGAAGGACGATGAAAAGAAACGGGTGAAAAACTATAGAGTGGCTAAAATTTGTTCAACAAGATTTATGAGCCAACTATGATGTGGACATGCAATGGTTGTTCAACGGAGAGAATTCAGCAGTTTGAAAAACCAACCAAAAGTTGTGGTCATGAGGCTTAAATTTTCAAGGGGGGGGAGGCCCAACTAAAAACACAAACACATAAAAAAAACACGCATATTAACATTTACATGACCTTAAAAACATGTCAGGTGGGGGGAAGAAAATTTAGATTGCTATTTATAAAAAAAGAAGCAGGCCAGGGACAGCCCACAAATTAGGGTGCTGGCTATGGAGGAAGAACCCCGAAAAAAGCAAAACACAGAGGCAAAAGTACCGCGAGGTGGTCTTTTTATAAACTTATTTTCTAACTCCGGGGCGCAAAAATTGCGCTTCCCGGGAAGCCCCCGCCCTTCCTCTATCCTGTAGGGCGCCAAAAAAGGTGCCATCGTCGAGGGAAAGACCCCTCCTTTTCCCCACGGGCCAGGAGGCGGGCCTTGTGGGGGGCGGGGATCTACAATAGCCAGGCGCTCAAAGCCCCGCCCGGCAGCAGAGGAGCGGCGGCAGCCACAGAAGGGATTCCGTTGGGCGTTCTTTCCTCGTTTTCGCCTTCGGCGCGGGGGTGGTTGGGACTTGATTGCGGCCCGGAGGTGCCTGGCATTGGCTGGGGGAAAAAAAGAAAAACTTGGTCGTTGCCGGGACCCGGCAAGCCCGCCGATGGGGCCGCGGGAGGGGGAGTGAAGAGCCGCAAAGTATGGCTCCATTTATGGCAACAAGACTTGCCGAATTACGAGGGGGGTGGGAAGAGTGGCCTTTTGGGGGGAGGAGGGGCCAGGCAGGGCAGGGGGTATTCCCGAAGGGAACAAACTGGGGGCCCAACGTCCCGCCCGGGCTCGAAGGCGCCAAGGCGGTCCCGGGGGCAGACCCCGGGGTACCGTGTCCCCCAGGGCCGTCCCGCGGGGCGCGGGCGACGCTTCCTCAAGCAACGTTCCCCGCCCGCCCGGCCCGGGGGCCCGGGTCGGGGGGACCGGCGCCTCACCGGCGCGGCTGCCACCTTCCGCCCGCTCGGAGAGTTCCACGGAACGTGCTCTCCTCCTCCCCCCCCCCTCCCTCCACCTGCCGCATGTTACCGCCCCCCTTTCCCCCTCCCGCGGCCAAGGGGGAATCGCCGCCGCCAGGGCCGACGCAAGGGCAAGAAGGGAGTAGACGCCACGCCGGAAGAGGACCGCGGCGGGCAGGCCCAATGGCCGGAGAAACAACCCCCAGCTTGGGAGAAAAACAGACAAACCACTCCGCATCAAGGAAGGTGCTTCAAAGGGAAACAAGGGCCGCGATGGGGGAAAAGTGAGTTGACCGCTTCCCGGAGGGATATGGGGGCAACGCTCAGGCCTGACGTCCGGCCGGGGAACAGGGCAAGCGGCAGGGGGGGGGAGGGGGCGGGTGGGGGTGGGGGGGGGGTTGGGGGAGGGGGTGCCGGGCGGGGCTTGTTGAAATCCGGCCGGATGTGGGGTCCGCAAGCGTCGGAAGTGAGTTGGCCGCAGCTCCCGGTCAACTGTGGGAACGGAGGGGGGCTGGGTGGCGGAGCGGGGCGGGGCGGGTAGGCCCGGCCGCCATGGGGGGCTTGCAGGGGGACCACCCCCTCGGAGCTGGCCGGAGGGCAAGGGGGGGGGGGGGACGGGAAAAATGGCGGGGGGGGGGGGTTTTGCGGCCCCCGTTCCACGGCGGGCGGCGTGCATGGGTGGGTCGGTCGGAGGGGAGGGGATTTGTGGAGCTTGAGGCCAGGGGTCCCGCGGGCGGGGCCGCGCGGGACCGAGGCGGGGAGGCATCCAAGCGGCCCCAGGGGCGGCCGGGAACCCCGCCCCTCCGGAGGGGGGGCGGCGGGCGGGGTTGGCGCCTGCCTGCCCGTGCACCCCTTCCGCCAGGGGGGCTGCCCCCCTACGGTTTTGGCCCTTCACAGCCGCTGCCCCGCACATGGGGAGTCCTGCGGCTCTGCGGGTTCCCAAAGGCTCAGAACCCTTCTGCGAAGGGCGGGGGCCCAGGGAGGGGCGGTGTGGGCGCAGGCCCGCAGAGGGGGGGTGGGGCCAGGCCAGGGTAAAAATGGAAAACTTGGGTTGGAGGGGTGTGGGATGGGGGAAGGTAGGATGGGCGCCAAGGGACCCATTTCTTATATTTACAATGCTGTTCCTGGGGGGGGACTAGGTTGTGGGCTGGGAGGTTTTTCCCAGCTCCTTTACTCTTGCTACTTGCTGGGGGCATTTGGGATTTGAAGGCCGAAGGGGGTACAAATAGTTGCACATCTAAGTGTGTTCAGAGGCTTCCGGAAAAAAAAGGAGGTTGTTTTCGACTTCCCCCGCTCGTAGGGGGGGGGACATGTTCTTAGGCCTGTGCTGGGAGTTGGGGTTGTGGGCACAGGAGATAATTTATTTGGGGGACATGTTTCAGCTGATAAATAAAGTGAAAACTCACTTTTTAGGTTCGGGAACGGGTTCTTTCCGTAATAACCCTCTTGCTCCAGGCTGGTTAGGGCATTTCCAAGTGGTTTTGCCAAAAATGTAAAAATTTCATCGTTGGTCCACTTTAGGTTCGTTTTTGTGATTTTACTCAAAGCGTTTGTTTGGGCCATTGGAGGTCTCCATTAAGGTACAACGAGCACACCATTTAAGGGGCAAAGGTCTTTACAACCTAATTTTGCAAAAAAACTGGGGGCTTAATTTGAGGGGGCGCGCTCGAGGGTCTCCTCGGAAGCTACTTTTAAAAGGCCCAAAAATGGAGTACAATGCAACACCAAAAACTTTCACTTGGGGGGACTGTGCCTTTGGATTTGTTTTAGGGGGGGAAAAAATGGATTTTTAAGGCCCAACTAGATTTCATTGTCGACAATTAGCTACGGGTGGAACAGACAGGTGCAAGGCAAGGTTGAGTTCTGTAATTTTTTGTGCTCAGGGGGCCCAGTTTGTGATTTAACAGAAGTGTTGTTAATTATCTGTTTTTCGAAGGGAAGGTTGTAGGGTTAAATATTGGCCAGTCAGCCTTTCTTATTTTGGGGGAGGAGAAAATCAAAACAGGGGGGGACAAAAACTCAGGGCCATGTGTCAGAAAACTACAAAAGTTAAATTAATGTAATAGAAAAAAACCCTAGGGGGAAATGCTGCGGGAATTACCATAGGAAAAAAAAAAAGGTCATCGTCTCTGTTCGTGGGATCCCTTGGGTTTAGAAATCCTTTTGGAAAGGTACTGTCTAGCAAAAAGTGGAAAAACTTAAGGAATAGGGGAACCAAGAAAAATTTTGGAAAAATGCCTCTGTTACGCGGTCTAACTGAGACAAGAGTTTATTTTTAAAACTTTCCCTTAGTAATTTGGAAAAATCTTTTTGTGGTGGTAAGTAAAAAACAACTTGAGTAGTTTGAAAACTAACTATATTTGTTTCTACAGGACAACACAACTAATAACATCATTTCTTCTTCTAGGGATAATTGGTACAGGTTTTTTTGGGTCTTAATGTGTACTTTTCTGTCATGTAATTTTCTGGGAGGCTTCCGGGGGATTAACCCAGTTAAGGGGACTTCTGAAAATAATAGGTACCAAAACAAAATTTTGATGGGATGATAATCAGAAGGTTAACCAGTTTGGGGACTCCAGCTGCCATGAAGAAAAAGACAGCATGGTGTTGGCTGAAAGGCCATTAGTTCATTCTGGATATATAGTCACTAATAATTACAAATTTTTCCCTAGGTATAACATTGAAGGCAAACCAAACAGGCATGGAAAAAATTAGCAGGTCCATTCAAAGGGGTCTCTGTGTGGCAGGCAAACTACGCTTAAGCATTGCATGGGAAACACTTCATGTAATCCAGATAAACCCAAAAAACTTTATGAGTAGGTATTGGCATTTATCCCAACTTAACCATGGAGGGGAAAAGTACTTAAGTTGTGGAACAAAAACCCCAGGTGCTTTATGTAGGCCTGGCACCACAACAAAAAGTCAAACGTGGGGTTTCTGAAGCATTTTTCAACTTAAATGTCTATGGGAGTTTATAAACAATGGGGAGGTGTTGTGGGATACCAAAAAAAAAAAAGTAGTAGAGGCAAAATCTGTAAACCCTCAACGGGGTTTGCAGTGGGGGGTTGCTATTGTACCCAATATCAGTACATTCAATAAAAGTGTTAGGGGGGGGGGGGGGGACATAGGTATTTCTGACACCAATTGCATGAGGAGGACCCATTACTTGAGGTGAATTTAGAAAGGGGGGATGTCTTAGTTGGTTCTTAATGGTGAATAGGGAAGTAACAGGGAAATTCTGAAGGATGCAAAAGGGGGGAAAAACGTTGGCCAGGCAAAGGGCCAAAAGGAAAGGGTGTGGGGGGATAAGGAAAGGGGTTTAATTCAAAGGGGACTGGAGGGGAGCAGGAAGTGAAGAGGTTGTCCTGAGGTGGAGGGAAATGGTCTTAGGGAAATGCTGAGGGTTTGCCGGAGGAGGAAAGAACAAGGGAGTTGGGGGGAGCTGTTGACTTGGAAAGGTGAAGCTGGGGTCAGAATCTGATTTTTTTCAAGGGCATTTTAATGGTGGGGTTTAGTGCTAAATAAGGACTAAGGGATGGGGACATGTCGAGTGTAGTCTTAGCCATAGACCCAGTCAAGGTACATTAGGAAACCAATTGTAGGCACCAACGTAAGCTTCTGTAAAAACAACAAAAAGTAGTGTGGTTATTTAGGCTCTTCCCCAAAAAACGCAGTGGAGATGGCACTTTTGATATAAAAAGGATTATTGATTTCCTTATTTTTCTCACAGAGAGGATTAGAACAAAAAAAAAGATTTAAAAACTGTGGAAATTTATAAAACCAGCGATAATATTAAAAGAGCTGCTAGGTGCAAGGATAAAATATGTAAATTTCTAAAAGAAAATAAAAGGGTGTTTTTTCAGGAAGTTCTCTGGCCAGGGGGATGTTCATAGGGGAGGGAGGGTTGAGGGGGCGAAGGAAAACAAGCAGATGGATCATGGCAGGCAAAGAAGGGACTTCGTAGGAGAGTTTAAGAGGGTTTTAGGACAAGAGTGGGGGAAAAAAATCGAGGTTGGGAATTGTTATAAGGAAAAAGTCAGTAGTACCCAAACAACTTGAAAAACAGGGGGGCACCTGAAATTAGTGAAAAAAAGGATCCAGGTGGGGCGGGGGGGGGTGGGAGTGATTAGGGGATGTAGGGAGGAGTGAAAAAAAGATTGAGACTCAGAGGGCCGTTGTTCGGGAGACAATATGGGTTTGTGGCAAAAAGTGGCTGGGAATAGCGTTTTCTTGATGGGACATGGAGATGATAAGGGAAGGGGCATTATTCCTGAGGCCAAAAAGAGGGGGAGGGTGTTGGTAAAAACAATGATTTAGGCGGCAGGAAAATGGGGTGGGACAAGAGCAGGATATTTTAAGAAAGTTGGGGGTCTGGCGAAATTAGTGCTGTAATCTTGGTGGCAAGGAGAAATTTTTTCCCTAAAAAATTGAGGACTAGGGATGGTCCATAACTGGAAATGGAGGATTTGGATCACTTTTCCTCCTTCTCTGTTGTAAAGTCCACTGGAAGAGGGAAGAAGGGGATATAGGTTATTCTGGAGGTTTAGAGATGGGGGAGGTAGGGGGAGGGGAAGCAAATTAAAGGGGATAGAGGGACAGGGCGGGGTTGGTGCATTTATGTTTGCCTAACAAAAAAGTATTTGAGACCTACTTCTGTTGCCTGGGCACTATCCCAGGCTTAGACATGACAAAAACAAAACAAAAGATTCCGGCACGTTTGTGGGGGGCCAACCCACTGTCGTAGGCAAAGGGTGAGAAACCAGAGGGAAGGTCAAGGGACTGGGATAAAGAAGAGATGCATTGACGCCGAAACCCCACTCCCTAGGTCCCACAAGGCTAACCAAACCTCCCCACAAACCTTTGGCACGAGGGGGAGCAGTAAAATAAAGCAAAAAAATGGTTTCCTGGCACCCCTGTGTACTCTTGTATTACCCGGGTTTAGGGGGGGCCCCCACCACCAAAAACTCCAAAAGGGGACAGGGGGGGTGGTGCCTCCTGGGCCACACAGTGGGGGTGGAAGCCTAAAACTTTGGAGCTGTAAGGCACTGGGGGGGGGCCAGTTATCGCTTAGATAAACCACACCATCCCCTTTGCATGCCCGCGATAAGGGTTGGATCCCCACCCCAAAGCCCATTAGGGGATGTACACATGATACAACAGTGTCTTAGGTCTGTTTTGTGTGCTATAAAGGGAAATGTACTGGCAGGGGGGGGGGGGACTGGATAGGCATAAAGAAAAAAGAGGGTTTAATGTGGCTTGGGGCCCAATTCTGCTGGGGCTGGGAAAGATTTTGAAAGCATATGGGTTTAAAAAAAACGTCAGGTTGGCCTTCCCACCTCGTGGCGCGGAGGGAGGAGCTGGGGGGCATGTCGGATTGTCCCGTGGCGAGGAAGGGGAAGCAAAAAGGAGCTGAGGGGTGCCCCGGGCTCCTTAAACCACAAGGCCAGCCTTATTGGTTGGAAACAATAAAAGAGCAAAGGGGAATTCATTCCCGTACCATTGAGGGGGACTGCAACCAAAGGGCCACTCATGGGGGGATTGCACCCGCCATGACCAGCAACTCGGTCCACTAGGCCCCCCCACTTTCACAACCATGAGGCCTTGGGGGGGAAAGGGGCCAAATTTCAAAAACTAATAGGCAGGCATGGGGACGGAAATTGCGTCCCACAAATAACTTCCCATGTTGTGCATGGCTTAGTTTAATCCACTTCCAACAATAATATTCAAGGGCCATTGGTTTGTCGTATTGTTTGACACAAAATTTCTACGAAGGGAGGTATGTATTAACTCACCATCTTCCAACAGGATGAAGGAAACCGAGGGTCAGGAGAGGACATAAGTGGGGGATTGCAAAATAAGGCTTGAACTCCCAGTCTATGGCCTTCTACCATTGCCATGGGCTGGTTCCATTTCACCCAATAAAAAACACCTTAAAAATCACGGGCTGTGGGAGGTGTTCAACGATCAATAAACATGGGTCTTCGCCCCGGGGGCTGGCTCTGTTGCCGAATCCCTAGGTTGGGCACACAGGAGGGTTATATTAAAAAAAAACTAAGGGTAATTAAAGGTCTTTGCTTCCGGTGAGTAACAGTCTAGCTAAGAAGATAAGGGAATATGAAAAAAAAAGAAAGGGAAAAAATTATCATTGAAAAAAATTAACAAACGCATACCTCGCAGCCTCCAACAGACCCAAGTTGGCTCCACCTCCACTGTTGAAAACCCATAATTAACTCTGAGGAAAGAGGACCTAACAGTGAGAGCTCAGAAGTCAGGGAACCCCTGTAAGCAAAAAAAAGCCTGTGAGTATTGGGGGGGAGGGTGGGGGCTTAAGTAAAAAGGGGAAAATAAAAAGGGGAAATGTGGTATGTTCGTCCCCAAAGTGGTACCCCCACCTACAAACAGAAAATTGGTAAGCCAGGTAAAGGGTGCTGTATGTTGTTCATGATAAAGATTATAACGAAGGGGGGGGGACCAGCCATTACTCAAAAAACCAAAAATCAAGTGCAATGGGGGGGGGGGGGGGTGTTGTTTGTGTGATTTTATCGGTATTT
>JAKFHU010000757.1:0-13830 GCA_023783475.1 Daubentonia madagascariensis
TGGTCACTGAAGCATGAGGCAGAGAGCTTCCTCAGTGAGGGGGAAAGAGAATAATAACAAAAATGAACAACCAGAGCAGAACTGGCAGTCTTTCTACAGGAACCCACCTGCCATTTCTCATGCCATTTAGTCCCTACAAGCATGTTATCAGGTTCATCTTCTGACCACCCCACCTTTAGAGGAGCAAACTAAGGTTTGGAGGGCTGGAATGACATCCTCCAGACAAATCTAGCAAGTGAGAGAGTCACGACTGTACCTTTGAGGGGACAGATGCTCACCTGATGAACAGCTGCTCCAGGAATGGTGGGATGGTGGTGAAGTCACAGTAGAGCCCAGGAAGGTGGTGAAGGATAGCATGGTTTATCCCCAGAAGGCTGGAACCAGGGACTCCACCAGTTTCTCCTTTGTTCCTGGATGATGGGTCTGCATTATTCAGGTCTCCTATAGTTTCAGGGAGACTCATTTTCATACTGGGGGCACAAGAGGGACATACAGTCAATGACAGTGCCACAATCCACTGAAGGATTGGGCTCTGAAACAACTCTTTAAGGACTTGTGGACATGGAGGACGTGGGTGTCCATGGTGAAAAATTTTCTAGGATTTCAAAGTAAAATTCCACGTGATGGTGGAGAATGATTAACTTATTAATAACATCAAGATATCCTCAAGGTGTTTTGCCATTGTGGTACAACAGCACACACCTGTATCAATAGCCTGTATGAAAGCATTATCCCTGATTTCATTCCATAACATGCCACTCCAAGTTATTCCATTTAATAAGTTTCCATTCTATTGCGTGTAACTTTGTAACATTCTTTCTTTAACATTTATTTACATTTTATTTTATAACATTCCATTCATTTCAATTTCACTATATCACTTGATTTCATAACACTCCATTCCATAACGTTACATTAAAAACATTCCATATTGTAACATTTCATTCCAAAAGATTCCATTCCACAAATTCCTATTCTATAACATTCCATTCTGTAATATTCCATTCCATAATGTCCCATTTTGTGACACTGCATTCTCTAACAGTCTATACCATAACATTCCATTTCGTAAAATTACTTTCTATTCCACAACATTCCATTCTGTAACATTTCATTCTGTAACCTTCTAGTTTGTGACATTCTTTCCTATAGCATTCCATTCTGTAACATTTCATTCTATTCCATTTCATTCCAATCCATTCCATTCCATTTCCCCTGAGAAATTTTTTTTTATTTAGACTTGGTACTTCTTAATTTAATCTGACCAAGTACCATTCTTGCATGGTGATTCCATGCCATTTTACTCTGCTCCATTCCACTTCATTCCTCCTCACTCCAATCCACTCCTTTCCACTCAAATCCACTCAATTCCATTACAAACTTCTCACTTCCACTACACTTTAATCCCCTCCACTCCATTCTACTCCATTCCATTGCACTCCAATCCATTCCAATCAAATCCACTCCATTTTACTATACTCTATTGCTCTCCAATAACTCCACTCCACCCCAACACACTCCACTTCACTCATTCCACACCACTCCACTCCATTTTATTTCACTCAATACCACTCAGCTCCATCCAATCCAATCCTGTCCTCTCCATTCTACTCCAATCCATTTGAATACACTTCATTTTACTTTACTCTACTCCACTCCATTACATTCCACCACATTCAATGTCACTCCACCCCAATTCAATCCACTTTACTCCATTCTATTACATTCCACTCCATTCCACACTATTTCATTCCAATCCACTCCAGTACCTTCCAGTAAATTTCACTCCAATACATTCTTTAGTATTATTATGTGCAAGGTGGTTTGATTTAATTCCATTCCATTCCACTTTATTTCATTGCACTCCACTCAGTTCCACTCCATTCCATGCCTTTCATGCCTTAGAGTCCATTTGTGCAGGGTGATTCCATTCCATTTTATTCCATTCCATCCCAAACATTCAGTTATTTATAAGCTTTTCAAAATATCCCATTTCATATCATTCCATTCCGTGTCATTCCATTTCATAAGAATCCATCCATTCCATTCTGTTCTTTTCCATTCCATTCCATTCTATTCTGTGACATTCCATTGTGTAGCAGTCCATTCCAAAACATTCTATTCCACTTCATTTCATTATTTAATATTCCATTACTTAACATTCCATTCCATTCCATTCTATTCCATAATATTTCATTTTGTCACTTTCAATTCCATAGCATTCCATTCTGTAACATACTATTTTGTAACATTTCATTCTGTTACATTTTACTCCTTAACATTACATTACATTTCATCCATTTCATAATATTACATTCCATAAAAATCCATTTAATAACATTCCATATTTTAGCATTTCATTCCATAACATTCCATAAAATTTCATTCCAGTCTCTTCCATTCCATTATGTAATATTTCATTCTGAATGCACTCCACAATATTCCATTCCATTTCTTTATTTAACGTTACTTAACATTCCATTCCATTCCATTTCATAATATCCCACTTTAGTATATTCAATTCCAAAACATTGCATTCCATAACATTCCATCCAGCAATGTTCATTTCATAACATTCCATTTTGTCACATTCAATTTCATAACCTTCTATTTTGTAACATTTAATTCTACTGCATTCAATTATGTCACATTCCATTTAATTTTATTTTGTAATATTCCATATCATCACATTTCCTTCCATAACTTTCCATTTCATAACATTCAATTCAATAATATACCATTCTCTTTCAACCCAGTCTATAATTTTTAAAAATTCTGTAACATTTAATGCCATTCAATCCAATTCTGTAACATTCCATTCTGTTATATTTCATTCTGTATAAATCTATTCTGTAACATTCCATCCCATAATAGTACAATGTTCCATTCCATTTCATTCCAAAATATTCCATTCTATAAAACTCCAATCACATTCTGCTTCCTAACACTCCATTCCATAACATACCATTCTGTAACATTTCATTATGTACCATTCCATTCCATAACATTTTATTTTTTTTTAATTTCAGAATATTACTGGAGTACAAATATTTTGGTGACATAAATTGCTTTTGTAGAGTTTGAGTCAAAGTTATAAGTGTACCTATCACACACAGAGTGTGAATTGTACCCATTAGGTGTGAGTTTACCCATCCTCTCCTCCCCCTCCCACCTTCTTGATTTCCGTTGAGTTTTACTTCCATATGAGCACATGAGTGTTGATCAATTAGTAACAATTTAATAGTGAGCATATGTGATGTTTGTTTTCCCCATTCTTGCAATACTTCACTTAGAAGAATGGTCTATAATTCCATCCAGGTTGTTACAAAAGTTATTAGTTCACCATTTTTTTTATGGCTGAGTAGTACTCCATGATATACATATACCACATTTTATTAATCCACTCATGTATTAATGGGCACTTGTGTTGATTTCACATCTTTGTGATTGTGAATTGTGCTGTAATAAACATTTGACTGCAAGTGTCTTTTTGATAAAATGCCTTTTTTTCCTTTGGGTAAATACCCAATTGTGGGATTGCTGGATCATATGGTAGGCCTACTTTTAGTTTTTGAGGTATCTACATACTACTTTCCATAGAGGATGTATACTAGTTTGCAGTTCCAGCAACAGTGTATAAGTGTTCCTTTCTCATTCCATGAACTTTCCATTCCATAACATTTAACATTCCATTCCATAACATTGCAATGCACAGCATTCCATTCTTTTATATTCTATGTCATTACATTTCATTCTCTAACATACCATTATGAAAATTTTCATTTTTCATTTAATTCTGCAATATTTCACTTGGTATATTCTTTCTGTAACATTCCACTTGGTATAATTGCATCCCATAACACTCCATTCCATAATATTCCATTCCATTTCATTCCATGACTTTCTGTTGAGTAAATTTCCATTCCATAATATTCCCTTCCTTATCATTCCATTTCTTAACATCCCATTTTGTAACATTCTGTTCTAGAACTTTCCATTCAATACATTCCACTCCGTTCCATTACAATTTGTAACATTCCATTCTGTCATATTTTATTCTGTGACATTTTATTCTATAATATTCCTCTCTGCAGCATATATTTTTTTAACATTTCATCTTATAACGTTTCATTCCATTCCATTCCATTTTGCAACATTCTATTCCTGTACATTCCATTCTGTAACTTTCCACTCCATTCTGTAACATTATATTTTGTCACTTTACATTCTGTAACTTTCCATTCATGATATATCATTCTATAACATTCCATTTCATAATATTCCTTTCTATAAAACTCCATTCCATTACATTCTGCTTCAGAACATTCCATTCCATAACATTTCATTCTGTACCATTCCATTCCATAATATACCATTTCACTGTGTAGTATTCCATTCCATAACATTCCATTCTGTAATATTTCATTACACAGCTTTCTATTCCATATAAATCTACTCTGTAACATTCTATTGCATATAAGTCCATTGTGTAATATTACATTTCATAACAATAGCTTTCCAAAACATACCATTCTGTTACATTTCACTAGGTGACATTTCATTCTGTGATATTACATTCTGTGACATTTTAGTCTGTGTCATTCTACATCATAACAATTCATTCTGTTCGAACCAATTTTATTCCTTTCACTTCCATGACACTCCATTCAAAGACAATCCATTCACTGGCATACCATTTCATGACTTTCCATTCAGTTGGTATCCATCCTGCAACATTTCATTTTGTAATGTTTCATTAGGTTATATTTTATTTCTTAACATTCCATTTCATTTCATCCATTTCATAACATTAAATTCCATAAAAATCCATGTCATAACATTCCATTCTCTAAAATTCCATTCTGTAACATTCCATTCATAGCATTCCATAATTCCATTCCAATCTGTTCCCTTCCATTATGTAGCATTCCAGTCTGTAACATTCCATTACAAATATTCCAATTGATTTCATTTTATTAATTAACATTCCATTACTTAACATTCTATTCCATTCTATCACTTTTAATTCCGTAGCATTCCATTCTGTAACCTTCCATTCTGTAGCATCCTATTCCATAAAATTCCCTTCTGCAGCATTTCTTTCATAACATTCCATTTGGTAACATTCCATTCTGTCACATTTTATTCCATAACCTTACATTTTGTAACATTCAATTCCATTCATTCCACTCTGTCACATTCTATTTCATTTTATTTTATAATATTCCATATCGTCACATTTCCTTCCATAACATTCCATACATAACGTCCCAGTCTGTAAAAATCCATTCTGTAATTTTCATTCTGTAACAGTTCACTCCATCAATTCCATTCTGTAACATTCAATTCTGCAATATTTCATTCTGTGTAAGTCTATTGTGTAACTTTCCATTTCATCACATTCAATTCTTTAATATTCCATTCCATATAATACTATTTTGTAATATTCCATTCCATATTGTTTCATTCTTCAACATTCCATTTTGTAACTATGTCTTTCCAAAACATTCCATTCTGTGACATTTACTGTGACATTGCATTCCATGACATTGCATTCTGTGACATTCCATACTGTATCATTCTAAATTGTAATGATTCATTCTCTTTATTTCCATTCCATTCTTTTCATTTCCATGACATTCCATCAAAGGATATTTCACTCCTTGTATACCAATCCATGACTTTCCATTCAGTGAGTATCCATTCTGTAACAATCCATTGTGTAACATTTGATTCTGTTACATTTGATTCCATAACATTCCATTCATTCAAATCATTCTGTATTATCTGTGTCTATAACATACCATTCCATAAGTTTACTTTCAAAACCATTCCATTTGTAACATTCCATTGCAATACATTCCATTGTGAATCATTCCATTCTGTAATATTCCATTCCACAACATTACTTTCTGTACATTCATTCAATTACTTAAAATTTCATTCCATTTCATTTAATTCCATAATGTTGCATTCCATAACATTCCAATCCATAACATTCTATTTCATAACATTCCATCTTTAACATCCATTCCATAACATTCCATTCTGTAACATTCCTTTCCATTCCATATCATTGTCTGATATCCCATTCCATAAGATTTCATTCTGTAATATTTCATTCCACAACACTTCATTGAGGCGGGCATGCAAGGGGAGCACGGGCTGTGGTGTCAGAAAGGGCACAAGAAGACTGTGCAAGACCTAGGACCACACCCTCCCCGTCCTGTTCTCAAGACCCCTTTGAGCAGATGGTGGGTTCCAGGAAAACAAGTCAGGCGGAGGCGGCTTGGCTGCGCAATGAGGCGCGAGCAGGCGGCTGGCATGGAGGGGGAGGCTGGGATGGGGTGTCTTGGAGACCCCAAGCAGGCTGTGTGGGTCCAGGGGCCCTCCCCATCCATCCTGTCCTCAGGACCCCTTTGAGCGAGCCCTCGGTGGGTTCCCAGAGGAGGGCTGGCTTCACTGCCGGAGGCGAACTCTGGGACTCCTCCTGGGATCCCGTCTGGGATGAGACTGTGTGGACAGGCGTGGCTGCCCACGATGGTGGGGATGAAATCTGGTGAGCTGGCACGGGGCCGACAGGGCACACGGAGACACCTGAGGCCCCGGGTGAAGTTGTCATGTGAAACATTCACTGACTCATGCGCCCAGTGCCTCCGTGGGACCCGGGCCAACCGGGGATCGCCCCGGTCTCCATCCCCAGGGGCTGCTGCTTGTCCCCTCTGCTCCTCAGGGTAGGCGGAAACGCGGAGCCAGGCGAGTCCCAGGGACAGCCAATGCGACCAGAGGCGGGCCCCACTGGGAACTGAGATCCCAGGAGGGAGGATGTGTTTCAGCAGCAGGCCCGGCCTGCTCCAAGACTGACCCTGACAGCGAGGTGTGCTTTCCAGGTGCTCTGAGATGCCCAGGAGAGCCGAGCATGGCTGGGACCTCAGGCAGAGGCTCTCTGCTGGAGGCCTGGGCAAGGGTAGGGGATCTTGCCAGAAGAAGAAAAGGGTGTGCTTGGAAAGGCGATCACCCCCAAGCTGGAGGACTTGAGGCCTAACACTACCAGCACCCCAGTCCCTCATCCTCACAGGAAACAGTGGCGGGCAATGGCTCCTCTACTGCTGCCAGTCTGCCCTTATCCCTCCCCCACATCCCGAGGAACACAGGATCTGTGTGTGTGTTTGTGTGTGTGAGAGTGTGTGTGTGTCTGTGCCACGAGAACGGAAGGAAAGGAGGCGTGCACGAAATGGAACAGCTCCTTTCTCAGGAGGACAAGGCCAGGCCAGGTGAGCCACCCCCACATCCCGTGGGGACCGTGCAGCGGCAGATTGGGCCCTGACACCGAGGGCTCCTTCCCTTGCTGGCAGAAGGCATGGCAGGGCAGGGGGGCGGGATCCCCGCGCCTACCCAGTCCCAAGAAAGAGGCGTGAAGGTAGGAAAGATCCCGAAGCGGATGCCCAGGCACGCTGTCCTTGATGAAGCGGGACACGTTTCCGCTCGAGAAGGCCGAATCGACCCAGAAGGAGACGAGTCTGGGCCGACGGAAAGCAGGGAGGGCAGGAAAGGATGGGGGCACAGTGGGCAGGCCGGCACCCACGCAGGGGGAATCCCTGCCACCGGCCACGGGGATGCCACCGTGGAAGGCTGACCGAGCCGAAGGGCCGCCTCGGGAGGGAAAGACGTTCTCCCAGCGCGTTCCCGGCTCCTCCGTCACTCCCCGGGCCGTGGTCCCACAGGGAAGACGCGAGCATCAGGGCAGGAGGCCGAGGGCCTTAGAATGTCCTCCCTGGCCTCTCTCCGCACCTCTCCTGCGGGGAGAAGACAAAAAGGTCGGATGCGGATGACGTGTGTTCAACAGCAAGACACAGGCTGTGGGTTTGTAGGAAACACGTCGGCGGGTCGGTTTGCTGTGGAGGAAGCTCCGTGCTCCCCTCTCACCCCAGACCAGGGGTGGGGACCTGCTCAGGCGGGAAGGCCCCTTCACTGAGCTGTCGCCCCATAAGGCCACACTCAAGACACTTCAGTCAGATGGACTGAGAAATGTATATCATTTTGTAAAAACCTAACTACTATGGACTTCATTATTTCAAAAAATGAAAAGTATTTGTCAATTTTAAAGTCAACTAAGCTTTAAAAAAAAGGAAAAGGAAAAAGAAGGAAGGCCCGAGGCCCACGCACCAGACGAGCTCCTCCACCGGGCACCGCACACACACCCCACGCGCGCCACCCTCGCCCGGAAGCCTCACACAGGCGCCCAGACGGCTCCCGAGGCGGCGGGCTCGGCCACCTCCGAGGAACGCCCTGCGGGGACAGAGCCGCCGCTTGGCCGGGGCCACGACTTTCGGGGAGACTCACGTCCACACCCACAAAGCGGGCGTGAGGCCGGCGGTCGACGGATCCGTGGATCCGTCCCGGGCTGCCTCCCGGCTGCTGCGACCAAGGGGTCTTCAGCCTGCTCGGCCCTCCTCCTCCCCTCCTAGGATCCTGGGACCCTCCCCTGGGATGGCTGGAGAGGACAGGCCAGGGCCCTACCCCTGACGCAGGGCCAAAGATGGCTCCCGCCTCAGGGAGACGCAGCTAGGCAACGGTCGGCCGCTGTCTCTATGACGGCGGGGTCGCGCGCATGCGCAGTTACAACGTGGGCCGGGGCTCCCGCCCAGGAAGTCAGGCGATGGCCTCGGACTTGAAATCAAAATCACTTCAAATCAAAATCGCGCCAGGGTAGGCCGCAGGGATGGAGGGGGAGAGCGGGCTGGGGTGTCTGGGGTGTCTGGGATGTCTGGGGTGTCTGGGGGCGCGCAAGCAGGCTGCGTGGGATGGAGAGGCGCACCCTCGTCTTCCGATTCTCGGGATCCCATTGACCAAACCGTGGGCGCCGGTGAAGTCAAGTGGTGGCTACTGGCACCTGCGGCGGCGGGCGGGGGTGTGGGGGGGTTTCTCGGGGGGGGGAGGCGGCGGGAGCGGTGGCGGCGGCTTGGAAGCGACTCGGCCTCCCTCCTCGCTGCCTGCCCTGGATCCGTGGCACAGCCCAGGCCGTCCCCGCCCTGCAGGAGCCGCCGCCTGGGACTTATTTGGCCGGAACTCGGGGCCCACCTTGCGACTGCGCATGTGTGTGGGCTCCGCTGTCACAATGAAAGCGGCCGTTGCTTAGAGGCGTCTTCCTGAGGCGGGATCCCTCTTTGGCTCTCTTGGCGGCCGCCGGCGGTAGCTGCCGCCTGACTGGTGTCCCGGGCTGCCACCCAGTGCCCTGCTCAAAGAGGTCCTGAGAATCGGACGGGGAGGGCGTGGCCCCCGCACCCGCACAGCCTGCTTGGGGGCTCCCAGACACCCCTTCCCGGCCTCCCCCTCCATCCCGGCCGCCTGCCCGCGCCTGATTGCGCCGCCGCCGCCGCCGCCTGGCTTGTTTGCCTGGAACTCGCCATCTGCTCGAAGGGGTCCTGAGACCAGGACGGGCAGGGTGTGGTCCTCGGTCCCGCACAGCCTTCTTGTGCCCTCCCAGACGCCACAGCCCGGGCTCCCCCTCCATCCCCGCCGCTTGCCCGCGGCCAATGTCGGCCGAGCCGCCTCCAAGCCGGCCATTGCCCGCTGCCGCCGCTGCCGTCACCGTCGCCGCCGCCGTCACCGTCGCTGCCGCTCCAGCCGCTTCCCCCCACCCCGAAACCTCCCCCAACAACCCCAGCCCGCCGCCGCCGCCGCAGGGGGCAGTAGCCATCACTTGACTTCACTGGCACCCGCGGTTTGCTCAAAGGGGTCCAGAGAATCGGAAGGGGAGGGTGCGCCTCTCCGTCCCGCGCAGCCTGCTTGCGCGCCCCCAGACACCCCAGACACCCCAGCCCGGTCTCCCCCTCCATCCCTGCCGCCTGCCCTGGCGCGATTTTGATTTCAAGTCCAAGGCCGTCGCCTGACTTCTTGGGCGGGAGCCCCGGCCCACGTTGTAACCGCGCATGCGCGCGACCCCGTCGTCATAGAGACAGCGGCCTGCCGTTGCCTAGCTGCGTCTCCCTGAGGCGGGAGCCATCTTCGGCCCTGCGTCGGGGGTAGGGCCCTGGCGTGTCCTCTCCAGCCATCCCAGGGGAGGGTCCCAGGATCCTAGGAGGGGAGGAGGAGGGCCGAGCAGGCTGAAGACCCCTTGGTCGCAGCAGCCGGGAGGCAGCCCGGGACGGATCCACGGATCCGTCGACGGCCGGCCTCACGCCCGCTTTGTGGCTGTGCACGTGAGTCTCCCCGAAAGTCGTGGCCCGGGCCAAGCGGCGGCTCTGTCCCCGCAGGGCGTTCCTCGGAGGTGGCCGAGCCCGCCGCCTCGGGAGCCGTCTGGGCGCCTGTGTGAGGCTTCCGGGCGAGGGTGGCGCGTGTGGGGTGTGTGTGCGGTGCCCGGTGGAGGAACTCGTCTGGTGCGGGGGCCTCGGGCCTTCTTTCCTTCTCCTTTTCCTTTTTTTAAAAGTTTAGTTAACTAAAATTAAAAAAGAGTTTTCATTTCTTGAAATTCTTAAGTCCATGGTGGTTAGGTTTTTACAAAATAACGTACATTTCTCAGTCCATCTGACTGAAGTGTCTTGAGTGCGGCCTTATGGGGCGACAGCTCAGTGAAGGGGCCTTCCCGCCTGAGCAGGTCCCCACCCCTGGTCTGGGGTGAGAGGGGAGCACGGAGCTTCCTCCACAGCAAACCGACCCGCCGACGTGTTTCCTACAAACCCACAGCCTGTGTCTTGCTGTTGAACACACGTCATCCGCATCCGACCTTTTTGTCTTCTCCCCGCAGGAGAGGTGCGGAGAGAGGCCAGGGAGGACATTCTAAGGCCCTCGGCCTCCTGCCCTGATGCTCGCGTCTTCCCTGTGGGACCACGGCCCGGGGAGTGACGGAGGAGCCGGGAACGCGCTGGGAGAACGTCTTTCCCTCCCGAGGCGGCCCTTCGGCTCGGTCAGCCTTCCACGGTGGCATCCCCGTGGCCGGTGGCAGGGATTCCCCCTGCGTGGGTGCCGGCCTGCCCACTGTGCCCCCATCCTTTCCTGCCCTCCCTGCTTTCCGTCGGCCCAGACTCGTCTCCTTCTGGGTCGATTCGGCCTTCTCGAGCGGAAACGTGTCCCGCTTCATCAAGGACAGCGTGCCTGGGCATCCGCTTCGGGATCTTTCCTACCTTCACGCCTCTTTCTTGGGACTGGGTAGGCGCGGGGATCCCGCCCCCCTGCCCTGCCATGCCTTCTGCCAGCAAGGGAAGGAGCCCTCGGTGTCAGGGCCCAATCTGCCGGCTGCCCGGTCCCCATGGGACGTGGGGTAGCCCCCCTTGCCTGGCCTTGTCTTCCTGAGAAACATGCTGTTTGATGTCATGTATGCCTTCTTTTCCTTTCGGTTCTCGGGGCACACGCACGTCGTGTGTTCCTGGTCGGTGGGTCATGTATCAGGGCAGGCCTGGATGCAGCAAAAGAGCCATTGCCTGCCACTGTTCCCTGTGAGGAGGAGGGACTGGGGTGTGGGAGGGTGCTGGCGCCGTGTCCTTGAGCTGGGGGGTGACTGCCTTTCCTAGCAAAAAGTGGATCTTTTTTGAATTTATTTCAGTTGAAATGTTTAAATTATTAAGATAAAAATTTTATCGGGACAGGTATATGAAACAATAGACAAATCTGAAGGGAATATTAGTGAATTTTACAAGCAATCTAGAAAAGTATTATGAAGCATATGGTTCAGAATTTCAGGAAAATATATACCTTGTGAGAAGAAGTTGGCAGACACGAAAACAGAATGATAATGTATAAAGTATTCCATCTGAAGTCTAGACTCAAAGTATGTGCCCACAATTTCTTATTAATTACAAAGAGAAAAAGAATGGCTTTATAGTGGAGAAAGCTGGCAGACACCATCCTAACCAAGTGACTAAAGTTACCATCAATAGTAGTGGGACAAATGACATCCTGTGCCTCCTTATAATGCACATCTTTAGTGTTCCTACCAGAAGTGAATAATCTGATTTTAGTTATGAGGAAAACTCTGAAAATATTAAATTGAGGGACATTCTATAAAATAACTGAGTTTTACTTTTTAAAATGTCAAACTCATGAAGAACACAGAAAGATTGAGGATCTGCTCCAGATTAATGGAGATTAAAAGGATGTGACAGTTAAATGCAGTGTGAGGTAACCTATTTAATTTTCCAAATATAGATTTTGATATAGTCACAGATATAGATACAGAATATAAATAGGTTATGATATAGATAAAAAGGCATTATTGAGATTGTGTTTAATTTTGCAGCTTATCTGGCTGGTGAACTGATACTTAGGCTAATATGAATATTATTTTATTCATTTTCATATTTTTGCTTTTAATTCAATTTTATGGTATTAATATCATTTAGTCTGAATTTTGGATTGGGAAGGTGCTATAACTTTTGAGTGTTTGTCTCCTCAGGTTTTGGACACTACAAAATAGGACACACATATTAATCATATCTTTCCCAGTCAAAAATAGTTGCATAGTATTTTTTCCATTAGTTTTCATTCAGATTTCACAGTTTTGCACTCTTTCTGATACCCACTGCCTGAAAACAGTTTTTTCCTGTATTGTATTCATTTTCTGTATTCGTGTTGGAAGAACTAGTCCAGCACAATGATACTATTTAATTATCATGCTAGATGTGGTGGTGCCTATTTTATTTTGTTATAATATTATTAATAAAATATTTTTATGCACTAGGAAAACAAATAAAACAGAAATGAAATTAAGCAAGACATAGTGTTGATTAAAATAACAGATATAAAAGACTTTTTTCTCTCTTTCCTCCCCCAAAATGATAAAATGATGGTGAAGTCATGAGAAAAGTTTACACCCACGAGGACTACAGGAAGGAAATAAGAAGGCACTGAAGATAGGAAAGGTCCAGTACTTTGTCTAATAGGAGAGTTTGTTCAAAAATAAAATTTTAATTCCAGATCCTTTATCCATGTCAGGAGTCAAGCAATTACTCTAACCCCTGGCAGAAGTAGTGGAATGAAGCAGAGATCAGCCTTGGAGATATCAGGCACTGCAAAGAGGGTGGTAAGAATGAGGTGTATAAATCAATAGGGTCCTTTATTGAATATAATTATATATTTTGGAGCCCCTCATTTTATCTCAAGATGTTTTATTTTATCTCAAGAATTCGGGTGACCAATCTTACATTCAGCTAGAAAAATATTGGGGGGGAACTGAATTCTTGGAAAATTGATATTTGAGACCTCTCAAAACCTCTGCATCCCTTCTCAATGAAGGTCAGCTACTGACTGACAAGCTCACTATATGCACCTAGCATACCCAATAAATTTCCTCACTCTTTATTATGAATTTGGAGCCTAGGATTATTAGATGTTGTGTAAAATCTATACCTTAAAATATGTATTAGTAATTTCAAATCTGTATTAGTTAGAATTCTCCAGGGAGAGAGAACAAATAGGATATATATAAGAAGGGATATATTAGGGGGAATTGGCTGAAATGATTACAGAGACAGAGAAGTCCCATATTAGGCCATGTGCAAGTTGAATAATCAGAGAAGCTGGTTGCCTGATTTAGTTTGGAATCCTTAGAACAGAAAAGCCAATGGTGCAGTCTCAGAGTCCAAATCCCAAAGAACCTGGAGTCTGATGTCCAAGGACAAGAGAAGAAAAGACATCACACTCCAAAGGGGAGGGAGAGAGGAGAAAGTGAGAAAATTCCCCCCCGCCCATTTGTCTCAACTGGGCCCTCATCTGATTGGATGATCCCTGCTCACTTTGAGGGCAGGTCTTTCTGTCTAGTCCATGGACTCACATGTCAATCTCCTCTGGAAACACCCCAGAGATATATCTAGATACGTCAGTGTTCACAGCCAT
>JAKFHU010000759.1:0-17273 GCA_023783475.1 Daubentonia madagascariensis
TTCCATCCACATTTAAGCCAACCAGGAAAAGACTGAAATCCAGCTTCATCTCAATTGAAATAGTGTATTCACGGGACATTTTTTTTCTCCCAGCTAAGCCATTTTTACAAATTCCCCCTCCCCTTCCTTAAACTAGACAGTGACATCCACTAATCCCACAAGGATTGTGCACCTCCCTTTGGGGGTGTTGTCTGTGTGATTCGCTTTTGTATCACATCATGTTGAACAGATTGGACTTTCTCCCCCCCTAAAAACTGGGAATTAATGTGCAATCGACCCTGTGCTGCTTTTTATCATGGGAAATAGAAGGATGTTTATTTTAAATGCTGGGATATTGTCCTTTTCCTGCTTTTTACCTAAAAGTCATCCCGCCCGTTGAAGGCAGAAAGTCACCGGGGCTAGAGTTTCTCGAGACGAGCGCAAAACCGAATTAAGTACTCTTTACTTCTTTTCTTATGGAAACCTGTGAACACCAACAGAAAAAATCCTTCCAAGAATAAGGCCAACATAGAAAACGGATACCTCGTGGTTTTTTTCCAGATTGAAATTTTTTATTCAAAGCAGTCAATTCTCCATTACCCATTTGTACAATACAGACCTTTTTCCATGGAATTTGAAATATTACCGGGTTAATTGGACACATTCTATAGGATTCCACAACGATGCTTTTTTTTGGCCTTTTGGGGGTTTGAGTCACGGGAACACACTACAATAGGTGCTCCATACACAGTTTCACATCCCCAAAACAAATACAGGACTGGTCTCCTTATAACAACGGGGTTTCCTTTTACGCTTTTATGAAAGTTTTCCCTTCTTGCTACCAAAATGGGCCCTCCCTCCGCTTGGATCTTTCCATTAGCAACAAAAAGGGGTCCCACAAAAGAATGCCGTACCTTTCCCGGAGCATTCTGGAGAATTCCTTACTTAAGAACCCCAAGACAAATACCTTTTCAGATATTTTATACAGGATTATGCAAATCTGCACCCCCCAAACCCTAAGGTTTTCCCTTTCCCGTGAATGATTTCTTTTACTGGGAAAAAAACTTAACTATCCTTTATCCCACTTTTTGCATTTTACTACTTCGCCCTCGAATTGGAACCTTTTTTAGGGCATTGTCCCACAAATTTTCACTGTAAATTCCATTTGGGGGCATTTCCTTTTGTTTTTTATATTAAAGCATGAGAAAAGTTAATTTGCTTCCCCTACCAGATTTTTGGCCCCCCAGTACCAAGGAACCTAGCTGCTTTTTCTCGAAGAAGTGTTTGGGGAAATTTTTTAGTGTTTCTTTTTGGACTAAATTTTCCCTTTTTTTCCTGAGAAGCTTTGAAGGATTGCCCGGTAATCCGCTCTAAATCTAAGCGCTACACACCTTAGAGGTTTTTTCGTGAAGAAACATTAACTTGTTGAGGGTCTATGCAAAGTGTGGGGCAAGTTTCCTAAATGATTAGCAACCTTTCACACTGATCATCTAGCCCGCTGTGTTCCAGGACTGTTCACTTGAGACATTGGTATGGGCCCCCCAACCAACCGGTTTTTTTTTAAATTGCCCTTTTTTTACTATAAACCCGAATCTGACACGGCCCCAGAAGACTGGGCCCCTTTTAAGCTGCACACACCCTAAGTTCCTTTAAAAGGATGTTGTTTCCCCGGATGTGAAGACTTTTTCAATTAATCTTTTCATACACAGAGTCAGATTTGTAGAGGTGACCATGTCCCTGCTTTCCAAAAAAGAATAGAAGTTGTTTATATGGGAAAAAGTTATTTGGGCCAAATTTTCTGTTTCCCAAAATTTTCCCCTCTTCCCGGACCAGAAAATGGAAAATTACCAAAAACAAATTCTTCCATGAAAGAAGTAAACGCCCATAAACCAGCTCTGGAAAATTTTAAACCTAGGCCAGTAAAAGAAACAGAAAAAAACCTTTATTGGAGAGTTACGCTAACCAAAAGGGACTGATCACCCCCCGCTCCTTTTAGGGGAGTTTCGCCATGGAAACAGATTTATTTTATTTCCCCCAACCCCTTCCTACAACTACATTTTTCCCAAATGTTTTTTAAAAATTTACAAGAAGCTGGGGCTACTCAGAAAGCGTATGCTCCCCAAGATTTTGCCCCATTTGACATGTTTGCCATTTTTTACTTGGGGAAAAGCCATCCTATTCCCAAAAATCCTTTTGTCCTGAACCCAGTGGTCATCACCGCCCTTTGTCCTAGACAGATGTTTTTAAAGTGGAAAACGTATGTGGCTTTTAAAACCCCTTGCTGCGGCGTTTCCCTTCCTCCCCCTTTCGTTCGAAGTACCAAGGGAAAAGTTTTTTTAAAACCGCGTTCTGGGCTCATCCTGCAAAGGGATCTCTGCCAAATTTTTTATTTATGAAGGCCAGATCAAGAAAAACAACCTATACTTCCATCCAATTTGAGCCCCAAAAATTCCAAAACCCGACATCTAGGTGTTCTTCCCGAATAAAAAAAATTTTTTTAACTGGGAAACTTAAAATTTTCCATTTTCCCGTTTGTACGAAATAGGAGTATTCTAATAGAGTTTTGTAATGTGACCGGAACCTTGGTCTAAAAAGCAAAATGTGACACTCCAAAGATCTATTCCAGGCCTTGCCCCCCATGGAACAAGAGAGAAGAAATGTTCCTTTGTTTTCCAACCCGATTTTGCTCTCCCCAAACAGTGACTTCCCCTTCGGTCTGGAAATGGGATTTTTATGACTTTTTTTGGGAAAAATTCCTTTCCATTGCCCCTTTCCCAGGGAAAATTTTCCTTCCTTTTTTTCCCCTTTTAGTTTTAACTCTCACTGATTATCTGGTACCATCGAACTCGGAATGTTTCCGTGAACATTCCTCGAGGCAAACCTTTATTGAGAGCTCAAGACAAACCCTTTTTATCTTTTTCCCTCCCAAGTAGCCCCCAAGGAAAACACTGAACATCCAGCTGCTTACTTCAATGGACATAGGTATTCACTTTGGGGAAATTTGGTCCCGCTAAGCCATTTTGACAAATTCCTCTTCCCTTCCCCAGTCTTAGAATGGGACAAGTCAATCTAAATCACAACTGATATTGCACCTTTTCCCTTTGGGGGTGTTGTCTGGTGATTCGCTTTTGTAAACAATCATTCGAACAGATTTTACTTTTCGGCCCCCCCATCATGTGAAGTTTAAATGTGCAATCGACCGTGCTGCTTTCTTCATGAATAGCGATTTCATTTGAAAGTGCTGTAATTGTCACTTTTGTTTCTACCCTAATGTCATTCCCGCCTTGAGGTCAGAAATGACCGACTCGAGTCTCTAGAAACGAAACGCAAAAAGCCTGATTAAGTATCTCTTCTGAAATTCTTTACTTATGGAAACCTGTGACACAAGATATCCTTCCCCAGACAAAGAAACCACTAGAACCATGATCCCTCGTGGTTTTTTTTTCCCAGATTGAAGAAATTTTCATTTAAACACTCTATTTCTCCATTAACCCCCTTTTTAAAGAATTACAAAACCTTTTGCAAGAGAATTTTTAAATATTCCGTTAAACTGGATTACATTAAAAGGGAAGTTTCCCCAACGTGCTTTTGTTTTGGCACTTTTGCTTTTGAGTATGGGAACACCTGAATATGCTTCCTACACATTAAAAATCTCAAAACTGATAAAGGATCTGTCTCTTAGTTAATAAAAGGGGGGTTTCCTTTACGTAGCTTTATTTGTCAAAGTTCCCTCTTGCTACCAAATGCCATCCCCCGTTGGTATCTTGCAATTAGAAAAAACGTCCCCAAAAAAGCGTAACTCCTGGGAGCTTCTGTGAGAATTCCTTATTATTAACCCAAGGAGCATCCTGACAGAAAATTTTCCTACAGGGATTTTTTTCAAATCTTTACCCCAAAAGAACCCCTAGAGGTTTTCTTTCCCGTGAAGTAGATTTCTTCATGGGAAAAAACTTTTTTTACTTCCTTATTTCCCCCTTTCTTTAAATTTTACACTTTTGCCATTTTGGATTGGAAAAATTTCTAGGGCATCTAGGTCTACAAATTACACCGTAAACTTCCATTTGGAGCATTTTCCCCCTGTGTTTTTTTGATAAGCAAGAGAAGAAGTGTAATTTTTGGGTTCCATACAAGATTTGCCCTCCGATACCAAAAAGTCCTAGCTGCTTTCTCTCAGAGAATGGATGTTGGGAATTTGACTTTTTTTACTTTCGAACAATTTTCCCTTTTTTCCACTGAAACTTTGAAGTATTTTCCCGGGTCCCTCTAAATTGAAGGCGCTAAAACACCTTGAGGAGGTGTTTTTTGTGAGAAAACTTAACTTGTAGAGGGCTCTAAGACAAATTTTGGGACAAGTTTCCTACATGATTAGCCAAAACCCGTGCACTACGATTCACTAGTGCTGTTCCCCCTTCAACCGTGGGAAACGTGTTCCCTTGAGACATTTATTCCTCCAACCCAACCCGGTTTTTTAAATTGCCTTTCTTTTTCTATACTCGACCCGACCACCCCCCAGAAGACTGGTCCCTTTGAAAACTACACACACCCATGAGTTGCCTGAAAAGGGACTGTTTTTTTACCCGAGCATGTGTGAAGAGAGTCATTTAAACCCTTTCATACACAGAGGCAGGATTACCTTTTTTTGATTTACATGTCCCGGGTTCCAAAGAAGAATAGAGTTGTTCTATGAAAAAGCTTTTGTGGCCCAATTTTGGGGCTTCGACAAATTGCATCTTCTGACCTAGAATTTGGAAAAATTACCAGAGAACAAATTCTTTTCCAAAAAGGATAAACTTCCCATAAAACAATCCTTGACATTCTTAAAACATACGGACCAGGTAAAAAAAAGAAAAAAAACCCTTTCCTGTGGAGAGTTACGCAACCATAGCAATGTCACCCACCTGTTTTCCCTTTTGGAGGGAAAAGTGTTGATGGAAAGATTTTTCTCCCCTACCCATCTACGAACTCCCTATTGTTCCATAAATGTTTAAGAAATGACCAGAGAAGCTGGCTACTAAGAAAGCGTATCCCCCAGATTTCCCTATTTGAAAGTTTTCCTGTAGCTTGGGAGAAAAAAGTGTAAACCCAATTCCAAACCAAACATTGTCCCGACCACAAGTGTCATTACCGGGCCCCTTGGGCCTAGAGCAGATTTTTAAAATGGAAAAGCGTCATGTAGATTTTTCCCCCCTTGCTGCGGCAGGTCATTTTTTCCCCCTTTTACGTTCGAAGTACCAAGGGAAGGTTTCTACAAACGCGTTCTTGACTCATCCGGGCGAGGGATCTCTGCCAGAATTCTTTATTTATAAAGCCAGATCAAGAAAAAAACAGACCTAATACTTCCCCCCCGAGTTTTTAGCCCAAAAGTTCCAACCGAACATCTAGGTTTTTTCTTTCCCCGGAATTAATTGTTTTAAAAAGGGATAACTTTATTTCCATTTTCCCCCCTTTGTACGAAATAGGAGACCCTTTTTTTAAATTTTAGCTTCGTAGGACCCCCAATTGTCTACGCGAAAATGGTACACTTCCAAAGGTGTTTTCCAGTGACCTGCCCCCCCGGAGCAAGAGAGAAGAACGTTCCTTTGTTTTTCATACACAGATTTTTTCTCTCCCCACACCGGTGAACTTCCCTTGCTTTCGGTCTGAAAATGGGATTGTTAGGGCTTGAAATATTTCCTTGCCAATTCCCTTTCTACGATTGCCTTTTTTCCACTTTGAAGGTTTCAGCTCTCACTAGATTATTGGTTACCCCCCAGAAAAGTCGGAATGTTCCCAGGTGAACATCTCTCGAGGCAACATTTTCTTGGAGAAGTTTAAAGAAGACAAAGTCTTTGTCTCTTTTCCCTCCACATAGTGAAGCCAACAGGAAACGCGCGAAAATCCCTGCTATCATCAATGAACAATAGTGTATCTCACGTGGGCCCTTTAATGGTCTCCCACCTAAGCCATTTTTACAAATCTTCCTCTTCCCTTCCCTTTGAATCTTAGACATTGAAAAGTCAATTAAATCACAACTGATATTGTGCACACTTCCTTGGGGGTGCTTTTTCTGTGTGATTCGCTTTTGTAATCCCCATCATGTCTGAACGATTGTACTTTCTGGCCCCCTCCCTCCTTTGGGGAAGTTAACCTGTCACACTGACCGGGGGTGGGTTTTCATCATGAAATAGAGGAGGTTTATTTGAAAGGGGGGCTGTATATTGTCTCCTGTCCTGCTTTTTTACCATAATGTCATCCCCGGCAGTTTGGGAAAGGGCAGAAAGTCCCGGACTAATCGAGTTTTTCCCCCAGAAAGCGAAGCCACTCCTGAATTAAGTCTCTTTCGACTTCTTTATTAGGAACCTGTAACACCAACAGAAAATCTCCTTCCCAGACAGAATGAAGACCCAACATAGAAACCCGATCACCTCGTTTTTTTTCTCCGAGATTAAGAGTTTTTCATTCAGAGCAGCTCTATATTTTCCATTAACCCACTCTGTACAAATTACAGACTTCTCCATTAGAATTTGAAATATTTCCAGTTAAAAACTGGATCTACCCCTTTTTTAAGTAGTAAAGTTCCACAACGGGGTTGGCCCCTTTGTCTTGGCACTTTTGCTTTTGGGGTTTACGGTCGAACACCCCTGACATATGCTTCCTACACAAAATTTTTAAAAAATCCCCTTTTAACACAACCTGATCATTTTTTCCCCCCTTTGGTCTCCTCTCCCCCCTTTAATACACTGGGTTCCTTTCACCGAGCTTAAAATTGTCAAAACCCTTCGTGCTACCCAAAATGCCATCCCTCCTCTGGACTTCAATTACAACAAAAATGGGTCCCAAAAAAAATGGCCCAACACCGAGGGAAACCCTCCCCCTTGTGAAATTCCCACCCCAATTAAACCCAAGGAAATTAAACCCGTACAGAAATACTCCAAAGGAGTTTTAGGCAAACTGCACCAACGAACCTCCCATATGGTTTCTAAAGTAGATTGTGTCACGGGAAAGAAAATTCAGACATCCTAATCCACTTTCTGCAAAATTTCACGACTTCCCACGTGTCAAGAGTGGAACGGTTTCGGGGATCTGGGGCACAAAATTACCACTGTAAACTTCCATTTGAGGCATTTTCCTTGTTTGTATTTAGCAAGGCGAAGAAAATGTAAGTGTGTTCCCACCCCGCTAGGGCCCCCCAAAACCCCAGTCCATTTTTCCCCTTCCAATTCCCCAAAGGGAAGGGGTGGGTTTTTTCCTTTACCTCGGGTTGCCTTTAGAACTTTGGCTTTTTTTTCCCTGGACCTCCCTTTCCATAACGGTCTCTTTTTTGGCCTAAACTTGAAATTCTCCGTAACCCCCCAAGGGGAGGGTCCAGGACAGGTGTACAAAGTTCCTAAGGGTTTTGGCAAAGGTGACAATTTTCACCCACTCGGGCACAGTGGAGCTTTCAGGTTTGGTTTGAACGCATCGTTTGTGAAAATTGCCCTTTCCCCCCCTTTACTATACTCGAAGCTGACACACACGCCGCAGAAAGACTGGTCCTCTTGAAAGCTAGCACACACCCTATGAGTTGCCTGAAGTAGGGACTGTTTGTTTCACCAGAGTATGTGGAAGACTGTCATTAATCTTGCATACACAGAGTCAGGATAACAGTGTTAGAGTGAACATGTCTCTGCTTTCCCAACGAAGAATGAGAGTTGTTTCATATGTACTATGCTATGTTGCCATTTGCCTGCTTCGTACACACTTGTCATTCTTCTGAACCTAGAAGCTTGGAAATATTACCAGAGAAACAAATTTTTTTCCATAGAAAGGAAGTACACGTCCTATAGAAACCAGCTCCTTGACACCTTCTTAAACATACGAGACATGTACAAAGAAACAGAAAGAACCCTCCTATGAGAGTTACGCTAACCCATATGCAACTGATCACCCACCTGCTTCTTCAGGGGTGAGATGCTTGCCATGGAACAGATTATATTCATCCACATAACCCCTTCCGTACAACTTACATATGTTCTCCACTAAATGTTTAAGAAATGAGCCAGAGAAGCTGAGGCTACTCAGGAAAGCATATGCTTCCTCCAAGATTCCTGCCCTATTTGAACATGTTTGCCATTCGAAGCTTGGGAGAACAAAGGCTCTGGCCATCCTACTTCCAACATATCTATCTGTCCTGAACACAGTGGTTCATCTACCGCCCTTTGTCCTAGAGCAGATGTTTTAAAGTGGAAAAAGCGTATGTAGGCCGTTTCCACCCCGCTTGCTGCCCGCGGCCGTCTCATTCCTCTCTCCCTTATTCGGTTTCGAAGTACCACAGGGTCTGGTGTTTCTACAACCGACTGTCTAGACTCATCCTGACCGCCCCTCTCTGCCACCCCGAATTCTTTTATTTATAGCAGCCAGATCAAGAAAAAAACAAACCAATACTTCATCCGAGTAGCCCAAAAGTTCCAACCGAACATCTAGGTGTTTTCTTCCCATGAATGTAAATTGTTTTAACTGGGAACACTTATGATCTCCATTTTCCCCGTTTGTACGAAATAGGAGTACTTCTAAACTTAGAGCTTCGAAGTGACCCTGAACCTTGTCTACAAGCGAAAAATGTACACCTTCCAAGGATCTATTCCACTGACCTCTGCCCCGATGGAATCTAAAGAAGAAAGAAACTGTTCCTTTTTTTCCATAACACAATTTTTGCTCGCCTCAACACAAGTGAACTCCATCTGCTTTCGGTCTGAAAATGGGATTGTATGACTTTGAAATATTTCCTTGCAATTGCCCGCTTGCTACAATAGGTCTTCTTCTTTTTGCCACTTTGAAGGTTTCAACTCTCACTAGATTATCTGGGTACCAATCAGAACGCGGAATTGTTCCAGGTGAAGATCTCTCGACGAACATATTTTACCTTGGAGAATGCGACGAAGACAAAGTCTTTGTCAATCTTTCCATCCCAGAGTGAAGCCAACCAGAAACGACTGAACATCCAGCTGCTATCATCAATGACAATAGTGGTATTCACGTGGACACTTTGTTCTCCCAGCTAAGCCATTTTGACAAATTTCCTCTTCCTCTTCCCTTAGAATCTTAGACATGTGACAAGTCAATCTAACTCTACAACTGATATTGTGCACACTTCCCTTGGAGGTGCTTGTCTCTGTGATTCGCTTTTTGAAGGGGTAACATCATGTCTGAACAGATTGTACTTTCCTGCCCCCTCACTCATGGTGAAGTTAACCTGTGCACACTGACCGTGTGGCTGCTTTCCTATCATGAATAGAAGGATGTTCATTGAAAGTGCTGTATATTGTCTCCTGTCCTGCGTTCTACCATACATGTCATTCCTCGCAGTTGGAAGGTCAGAAATGTCACCGGACTAACGAGTTTTCTCAGAAAGCGAAGCGCACTCCTGAATTAAGTATCGCTTTCTGACTTTCTTTACTTATGGAACCTGTGAACACCACAAAAATCATCCTTCCACAGACAGAAGAAGCCAACATAGAAACCACTGATCACCTCGTGGTTTTTTTCTCCATGATTAGATAGTTTTTCATTCAAGCAGCTCTATAGTTCTCCATTAACCCACTCTGTACGAAATTACAAGACGTTCTCCAATGAGAATTTTGCAATATTACCAGTTAATCTGGATCTCATCTAGTAGTAAAGTTCCCACAACGATGCTCTGTCTTGGCACTTTGCTTTTGAGTCACCTGTGAACACACTGACAATAGTGCTTCCATACACAGATTAAACAATCCTCACCACAACTGATCATGGACCTGGTCTTCTCATAATACAACTGGCTTCCTTTCACGTAGCTTTATATGTCAAAGTTCCCTTCGTGCTACCACAAATGCCATCCTCTCTGCTTGGAATCTTGCAATTAGCAACAGAAAATGGGGTCCCACAAAGAAATGCCGTACACATCCTGAGGGAGCATCTCGTGAGAATTTCCTTTATTTTAGAACCCCAAGGAACCAAATACCTGTACAGAATACTTCCATATAGGGATTTATTGCAAATCTGCACCACACAGAACCTCTACAGGTTTTCTTCCTGTTAAGTAGATTGCTTCACTGGAAAGAACTTCAGACTATCCTTTATCCCCACTTTCTGCAAAATTTCACTACTATCCCGCCACTTCGAAGATTGGAAACGTTTCCAGGGCATCTAGGTCTACAAAATTACACTGTAAACTTCCATTTGGAGGCATTTCTCTGGTTTTATGATTAAAGCAAGTGAGAAAAGTTAATTTTGGCTTCCATACACAGATTAGGCCCTCCAGATACCAAGGGAGTCCTAGCTGCTGTTCTCTCAGAGAATGGAAGTGTTGGAATTTGTACGTTTTTACTTGCCTGACCCTTTCGGAACGAGCATTTCCTTCTTTTCCCTCTTAGAAGCTTCGAAGTCTTGCCAGATAATCCGGCTCTAAATCTGAAGGCGCTACAACCCTTGAAGAGGTGTTTTCTGTGAAAACATTAACTTGTAGAGGGCTCTATGGACAAAGTGTGGACAAGTTTCCAAACAAGTAATTAAGCCAACCTGTGCACTACTGATCATCTAGCTGCTGTCGTTCTAACAGTGGAAGCGTGTTCACTTGAGACATTGGGTATGTCCTCCAACCAACCGGTTTTTTTGAAAATTGCCTTTCTTTACTATACTCAGAAGCTGACACACGGCCCAGAAAGACTGGGTCCTCTTTGAAAGCTAGCACACACCCTATGAGTTGCCTGAAGTAGGGACTGTTTGTTTCACCAGAGTGTGAAGAGACTGTCAATTAATCTTGCATACACAGAGTCAGGATAACATGTGTAGAGGTGAACATGTCCCTGCTTTCCAACGAAGAATAGAAGTTGTTTCATATGAAATAGCTTATGTTGCCAATTTGCCTGCTTCGTACAAACTTGTCATTCTTCTGAACCTAGAAGCTTGGAAATATTACCAGAGAAACAAATTCTTCCATAGAAAGGAAGTACACGTCCTATAGAAACCAGCTCCTTGACAATTCTTAAACATACGGAGACATGTAAAAAGAAACAGAAAGAAACCCTCCATATGGAGAGTTACGCTAACCCATATGCAACTGATCACCCACCTGCTTCCTTTCAGGGGTGAGGAATGCTTGCCATGGAAACAGATTTATATTATCCACTAACCCACTTCGTACGAACTTACATATTTTCTCCACTAAATGTTTTAAGAAATGACCAGAGAAGCTGAGGCTACTCAGGAAAGCAGTATGCTTCCTCCAAGATTCTGCCCTATTTGACATGTTTGCCCATTCGTAGCTTGGGAGAACAAAGTGGCCCATCCTACTTCCAAACATATCTATCTGTCCTGAACACAGTGTTCATCTACCGCCTTTGTCTAGAGCAGATTGTTTTTAAGTGGAAAAAGCGTTATGTAGGCCGGTAACCCGCTTGCTGCGGCCGTCTCATTCCTCTCCCCTTATTCGGTTCGAAGTACCAACGGGGAATGTGTTTCTACAACCGACGTTCTAGACTCATCCTGACGAGGCATCTCTGCCAGAATTCTTTTATTTATAGAAGGCCAGGATCAAGAAAAAAACAAAACCTAATACTTCCATCCAGAGTTGAGCCCAAAAGTTCCAACCTGAACATCTAGGTGTTTCTTCCCAGGAATTAAATTGTTTTAACTGGGAACAACTTTATGATCTCCATTTTCCCGATTTATACGAAATAGGAGTACTTCTAAACTTAGAGCTTCGTAATGTGACCCGTGAACCTTGGTCTACAAGCGAAAATGTGTACACTTCCAAAAGGATGCTATTCCACGTGACCTCTGCCCCCGATGGAAGCAAGAGAGAAGAAACTGTTCCTTTGTTTTCCATACACAGATTTTTGCTCTCCTCAACACAGGTGAACTTCCATCTGCTTTCGGTCTGAAAATGGGATTGTTATGACTTTGGAAATATTTCCTTGCCAATTGCCCACTTGCTATGAATATGTCCTTCATTTCCACTTTGAAGGTTTCAACTCTCACTAGATTATCTGGTTACCAATCAGAACGTCGGAATGTTCCCAGGTGAAGCATCTCCTCGGGGCAACATTTACTTGGAGAAGGCTACAAAGACAAAGTCTTTGTCATCTTTCCATCCACAGAGTGAAGCCAACCAGGAAACAACTGAACATCCAGCTGCTATCATTCAATGAACAATAGTGTATTCACGTGGGACACTTTTATGTCTCCCAGCTAAGCCATTTTGACAAATTTCCTCTTCCTCTTCCCTTAGAATCTTAGACATGTGACAAGTCAATCTAAATCTACAACTGATATTGTGCACACTTCCTTGGAGGTGCTTGTCTCTGTGATTCGCTTTTGTAATCACATCATGTCTGAACAGATTGTACTTTCTGCCCCCTCACTCATGGTGAAGTTAACCTGTGCACATCTGACCGTGTAGCTGCTTTCTATCATGAAACAGAAGGATGTTCATTTGAAAGTGCTGTATATTGTCTCCTGTCCTGCTTTCTACCATAATGTCATTCCTCGGCAGTTGGAAGGTCAGAAATGTCACCGGACTAACGAGTTTTCTCAGAAGAGCGAAGCGCACTCCTGAATTAAGTATCTCTTTCTGACTTCTTTACTTATGGAAGCCTGTGAACACCAACAGAAAATCATCCTTCCACAGACAGAATGAAGCCAACATAGAAACCACTGATCACGTCGTGGTTTTTTCTCCGAGATTAGAAGAGTTTTCATTCAAAGCAGCTCTATATTCTCCATTAACCCACTTTGTAGGAAATTACAGACCTTCTGCAATGAGAAGTTTGAAATATTACCGGTTAATCTGGATCTACATCCAAGTAGTATAGTTCCACAACGATGCTTCTGTCTTTGGCACTTTTGCTTTTGAGTCATCGGAGAACACACTGACAATAGTGCTTCCATACACAGATTTAAACAATCCTCAAAAAAACTGATCATGGATCTGGTCTCTCTCAGTTAATACAACTGGGTTCCTTTCACGTAGCTTTATAATGTCAAAGTTCCCTTCTTGCTACCAAAATGCCATCCTCTCCGCTTGGTATCTTGCCATTAGCAACATAAAACGGGGTCCCACAAAAGAAATGCCGTACACTTCCTGTGGGAGCATCTCTGTGAGAATTCCTTTACTTATAGAACCCAAGGAACAAATACCTGTACAGAATATTTCCATACAGGGATTTATGCAAATCTGCACCACACAGAACCTCTAGAGGTTTTCTTCCTGTGAAGTAGATTGCTTCACTGGGAAAGAACTTTAGACTATCCTTTATCCCACTTTCTGCGAAATTTCACTACTTCGCCACTTCGAAGATTGGAAACGTTTCTAGGGCATCTAGGTCTACAAAAGTTACACTGTAAAGTTCCATTTGGAGGCATTTCTCTTTGTTTTTATGATTACAGCAAGTGAGAAGAAAGTGTAATTTTGGCTTCCATAAACAGATTTAGGCCCTCCAGATACCAAAGGAAGTCCTAGCTGCTTTCTCTCAGAGAATGGAAGTGTTGGGAATTTGTACATGTTTACTTTCGGAACGAACATTTCCTTCTTTTCCACTTAGAATCTTTGAAGTATTGCTGGATAATCCGGCTCTAAATCTGAAGGTGGTACACACCTTGAGGAGGTGTTTTCTGTGAGAAAACATTAACTTGTAGAGGGCTCTATGGACAAAGTGTGTACAAGTTTCCATACAAGTGATTAAGCCAACCTGTGCACTACTGATCATCTAGCTGCTGTCGTTCTAACAGTGGAAGCGTGTCACTTGAGACATTGGTATGTCCTCCAAGCAACCGATTTTTTGAAAATTGCCTTTCTTTACTATACTCAGAAACTGACACACGGCCCCAGAAAGACTGGGTCCCCTTTGAAAGCTAGCACACACCCTATGAGTTGCCTGAAATAGGGACTGTTTGTTTCACCAGAGCATGTGTGAAGAGACTGTCAATTAATCTTGCATACACAGAGTCAGGATAACATGTGTAGAGGTGACCATGTCCCTGCTTTCCAACGAAGAATAGAAGTCGTTTCATATGAAAGAGCTTATGTTGCCAATTTGCTGCTTCGTACAAACTTGTCATTCTTCTGAAAATAGAAGCTTGGAAATATTACCAGAGAAACAAATTCTTCCATAGAAAGGAAGTAAACGTCCTATAGAAACCAGCTCCTTGACAATTCTTAAACATACGGAGACAGGTAAAAAGAAACAGAAAGAAATCTTCCATATGGAGAGTTACGCTAACCCATATGCAACTGATCACCCAGCTGCTTCCTTTCAGGGATGAGGAGTGCTTGCCATGGAAACAGATTTATATTCTCCACTAACCCACTTCCTACGAACATACATATTTTCTCCAATAAATGTTTTAAGAAATGACCAGAGAAGCTGGGGCTACTCAGGAAAGCAGTATGCATCCTCCAAGATTCTGACCTATTTGACATGTTTGCCATTCGTAGCTTGGGAGAATAAAGTGACCATCCTACTTCCAAACACATATCTATCTGTCCTGAACACAAGTGGTCATCTACCGGCCCTTTGTCCTAGAGCAGATGTGTTTAAAGTGGAAAAAGCGTTATGTAGGCAGTTTACCCACTTGCTGCGGCAGTGTCATTCCTCTCCCCTTATACGGTTCGAAGTACCAATGGGGAATGTGTTTCTACAACCGACGTTCTGGACTCATCCTGACGAGGCATCTCTGCCAGAATTCTTTTATTTATAGAAGGCCAGGATCAAGAAAAAAACAGAACCTAATACTTCCATCCAGAGTTGAGCCCAAAAGTTCCAACCTGAACATCTAGGAGTTTCTTCCCAGGAATTAAATTGTTTTAACTGGGAATAACTTTATATTCTCCTTTTTCCCGCTTTGTACGAAGTAGGAGTACTTCTAAACTTAGAGCTTCGTAATGTGACCCGTGAACCTTGGTCTACAAGCGAAAATGTGTACACTTCCAAAAGGATGCTATTCCACGTGACCTATGCCCCCGATGGAAGCAAGAGAGAAGAAACTGTTCCTTTGTTTTCCATACACAGATTTTTGCTCTCCTCAACACAGGTGAACTTCCATCTGCTTTCGGTCTGAAAATGGGATTGTTATGACTTTGGAAATTTTTCCTTGCCAATTGCCCGCTTGCTACGAATATGTCCTTCTTTTCCACTTTGAAGGTTTCAACTCTCACTAGATTATCTGGTTACCAATCAGAACGTCGGAATGTTCCCAGGTGAAGCATCTCCTCGAGGCAACATTTACTTGGAGAAGGCTACGAAGACAAAGTCTTTGTCATATTTCCATCCACAGAGTGAAGCCAACCAGGAAACGACTGAACATCCAGCTGCTATCATTCAATGAACAATAGTGTATTCACTTGGGACACTTCTCTGTCTCCCAGCTAAGCCATTTTACAAATTTCCTCTTCCTCTTCCCTTAGAATCTTAGACATGTGACAAGTCAATCTAAATCTACAACTGATATTGTGCACACTTCCTTGGAGGTGCTTGTCTGTGTGATTCGCTTTTGCAATCAAATCATGTCTGAACAGATTGTACTTTCTGCCCCCTCACTCATGCTGAAGTTAACCTGTGCACATCTGACCGTGTGGCTGCTTTCTATCATGAAATAGAAGGATGTTCATTTGAAAGTGCTGTATATTGTCTCCTGTCCTGCTTTCTACCATAATCTCATTCCTCGCCAGATGGAAGGTCAGAAATGTCACCGTACTATCGAGTTCTCTCAGAAGAGCGAAGCGCACGCCTGAATTAAGTATCTCTTTCTGACTTCTTTACTTATGGAAGCCTGTGAACACCAACAGAAAATCATCCTTCCACAGACAGAATGAAGCCAACATAGAAACACTGATCACACTCGGTTTTTCTCCGAGATTAGAAGAGTTTTCATTCAAAGCAGCTCTATATTCTCCATTACCCACTTGTATAAATTAAGACCTTCTGCAATGAGAAGTTTGAAATATTACCGGTTAATCTGGATCTACATCACAAGAAGTATAGTTCCAACAACGATGCTTCTGTCATCTCAATTTTGCTTTTGAGTCATCGGAGACCACACTGACAACAGTGCTTCCTACACAGATTTAAACAATCCTCAAAACAACTGATCATGGACCTGGCTCCTCTCGTTAATACATGGGTTCCTTCACAAGCTTTATATTGTCCAAAGTTCCCTTCTTGCTACCATAAATGGCCATCCTTGCTTGGTATCTTGCAATTAGCAACAGAAAACGGTCCCACAAAAGAAATGCCATACAGTTCTGAGGGAGCATCTTTGTGAGAATTCTACTTATAAACCCAAGGAAAATACCTTGTACAGAATATTCCATACAGGGATTTATGCAAATCTGCACCAACAGAACCTCTAGAAGTTTTCTTCCTGTGAAGTAGATTGCTTCACTGGGAAAGAACTTAGACTATCCTTTATCCCACTTTCTGCGAAATTTCACTACTTCGCCACTTCGAAGATTGGAAACGTTTCTAGGCATCTAGGTCTACAAAAGTTACACTGTAAAGTTCCATTTGGAGGCATTTCTCTTGTTTTTATGATTAAGCAAGTGAGAAGAAAGTGTAATTTTGGCTTCCATAAACAGATTTAGGCCCTCCAGATACCAAAGGAAGTCCTAGCTGCTTTCTCTCAGAGAATGGAAGTGTGGGAATTGTACGTGTTTACTTTCGGAACGAACATTTCCTTCTTTTCCCTTAGAAGCTTGAAGTATTGCGGATAATCCGGCTCTAAATCTGAAGGCGCTACACCCTGAGGAGGTGTTTTCTGTGAGAAACATTAACTTGTAGAGGGCTCTATGGACAAAGTGTGTACAAGTTTCCATACAAGTGATTAAGCCAACCTGTGCACTACTGATCATCTAGCTGCTGTCGTTCTAACAGTGGAAGCGTGTTCACTTGAGACATTGGTATGTCCTCCAACCAACCGGTTTTTTGAAAATTGCCTTTCTTTACTATACTCAGAATCTGACACACGGCCGCCAGAAAGACTGGGTCCCCTTTGAAAGCTAGCACACACCCTATGAGTTGCCTGAAAAAGGGACTGTTTGTTTCACCAGAGCATGTGTGAAGAGACTGTCAATTAATCTTGCATACACAGAGTCAGGATTACATGTGTAGAGGTGACCATGTCCCTGCTTTCCAACGAAGAATAGAAGTTGTTTCATATGAAATAGCTTATGTTGCCAATTTGCTGCTTCGTACAAACTTGTCATTCTTCTGAACCTAGAAGCTTGGAAATATTACCAGAGAAACAAATCTTCCATAGAAAGGAAGTAACGTCCTATAGAAACCAGCTCCTTGACAATTCTT